>JACJUY010014375.1:1646-22036 GCA_014220935.1 Platorchestia sp. MABIK | reverse complement strand
TGAAATTTTTATCAGTGATTTTTGCTATCCGGTTTTCCTTGAAACTTCTATATTAGAGAAATCGGTACATAAGATACTGAAAAAGCATTTTTTAAATTATTTTAAAAACCGCTGTTACGGAAGACAACATTACACACATAAAATCCATATATATTCCTATATATGTGTGTAAAATTTGGCTGTTATTAATTTTATTTTGACTTGGATTAAATTAAACTTGACTTGGATTAAATTGAACTTGACTTGGATTAGTTTGAAGTGAAAAAAGGTGTACAAAAAACTTTCTGTGAACATTTTGCCATCAGGTAGAAATTTCTTCTTTAATTCATTTGGGCAATAAATTGTAGCAAATACAGGATGGTTGCTAAAAATGTAAGCCTTTTAAAATTCCAATAACTTTTTAAACATATGAAACAGGAGACTATAACACAGAACATCCGAAAGAACGGAATTCAATGTTTTCTACGTCTCTGGTATATCCTCCAAATAAGCGTAAACATCAGGGGTGCATAAGAGAAGATTATTGTAATCAGCAGACATTCCACACCTGGTTCTTCAACAACGCAAGTTCATCATCGAAGAAATGACTTAATTGAACCATAGCCGGAACTCGAAGGAAATTCTTCTTGGAATACCGATTCAAACCTAAAAAAATAACGATACAGATGAACTTCCACAAGTGGCTATTCCAGTTTATTGTGAGAAACATTAACAAAGGAAGATCTGGAATAAATATTTCTAAACGCACGGCAGAAAATTTAGGAAGACTTAGAACTCTAATCCAAGATGATTTTGAATCGTAGGTCCAGCAAAGTGAAATTAAAGTTAACTCCTCTTCTTTCTATTATTGCAGTTTTATTTTTCTTCGCTGTCAGTGGAAAAGGTTATAGTAATTTAAAAGGTTAACACTTTTAGCAACTATCCTGTATTTGTGAAACATATATAGTGAATAGGAAAGACAGGGCATGCACAATACTTAATGACACAAGGGTTGGACAAAAATATGAACTATTATTATTGTAGTTCACAGTGTCATCCGAATGAGTGGAAAGGTTCACTTTTTCTGCCTACATCTGGTTCATGAATTTATGTTTCTGCATTTTCGTCGACCATTTATTTTACAAGAAAAATAAACAATCTCACCATCAGTAATTTTTGAACACATAATTGGAGATGAACATCTAATTTAACCTTCAACTGCCCAATATGTCATCTGCGGTAAATTCAATAAAACACTCTACTATTTTATTTCTAGTCAAATAAGTGCTCTTATGTGTTTTTTGAAGTTAACTACCAAGTCTCAGTACCGTCCCTACGCTGATGTCGATGACAGCTTGATGTGTGTCAGTCTAATGACGGTGGTTGTAACAACATTAGGAATGTTTACCAGCACTTTTCTTCGGCAGAAGCGAATTCAGATGTTCATAATAAATAACTTCATCACTTTTTTCATTGTGATTTATCACATGATTTTACTTTTCTTCGATTGTCTCCACCAAGATTTTCGGTAACTCTCTGTTAGCCACTCACGTTCAGAATCATCCCTGATACGGAATATTGCACATTTAGTTCATTTAAGCTGGTCGTGTGTAGTCTAGAAATATTGTTGATGGTCTTAGAACTTCAGATGTCTTCTCACCTTGCTAATTTTGAAATACTTTCTGTTTTGTTTTTGTGCCTTGAAATTCAAGATGGCTTAGTCTTCAATGCTTCTGTCTCATGAACAGCAACTCCGCTGATCTTAAATTATTCTAAGGAATTTTTTAACTCAACCTAATAATTTTGTTTCCTGAAAAAGAAAGAAGAAATATTAGTTTAATTCTCTAAATTTTATAAAAACTCAAATAACGATTTGCATTTTATAATCTGTTAGTGCACAAATCTGCTCACATTTACATAGAAGTTTGAGAGGCATGTTAGAATGGTCACTTCATCTAACTAACTCTACCAATAATAGTAATATATTTATGCGTTCAATTAACTATGTATTTTGTTCTACATGGATCTACATAATGATATATTAAGAGAAATTTTTTCTGCTAGTCATGTTAAAAAAACAATGCACTATGCAGATGAAATAATTATTCAAATCAGCTCACATCAATTTCATTATTAAAATTATCAGCCTTACCCTACAAATGACATTTATACAATTTTGCCTTTATCAGGATAATAAGAAGAATAAAAAGACCAACAGATCTAAAAACACCCTTAAAGGCAAGCAATTTTCATTTTAGTTGCCACATCATTGAATGAACCAGCAAAAATTTTCCATGACAAGACAAACAGAATGAAAAGGAACTTGAAGTAGTAAATAAAAGCCCATCTGGTGTAACAAATAGCAGCAAAAGAAAATGAAGACTAAAGTATCCGAGGTCAACAGTTTAATACCCACGCAGACAACAAAGCATTCAAACAGATTTGAGCACCATGGTATAAATAATTTCAAGTCCTTTTATGTAGGTAAGGTGTGAATCTCAAATATCATTGACAAATAAGAAATCACCACCTTACTCTGTCATATTCTGAGTGATTTTAATTCAGAAATTTAAACTGAAATTTGTTAATTCAGGTAATACACACTGGTTAAATTTTTGGTATTATGTTGGAATACTGTAAAACAGCTGACAGGAAAAGCAACACAAGGATTTGGAGGCAAAAAAATTGTAGCAGTAGAGAAACCGCATCAAAATAAAATGGACGCTATCATGTGTCATGGGCACTGCCAAAATAGAAAGATAAGATGGAAAAATAGGAGATCATGGCTGCACAACTCTACTCAAAATTAGCCGCAGCCTCCTGCAACTATCATTTCTGACTGCTTTAGATAGCTACAATTATTAAAAAGTATGCTATCATCTGAATTTATAGCAGTGTCAGCATTAAAATTCCATTAGATGCCTACAGGTGTGATCAATGATTTTGCGAAAAACAATTTTTATTTCAGGGCTTCATATCCGAATATACTTGTGCCTAATCGTTAACAGTTCTATAATATAGCAAAATTCCTTAGAAGCGAGGTTTGAAATAACAAAATTACGTGGATTTCTTTTAAAATTGACCAACTTTGTATTTTCTAAAACACTGAAAGTCTTTTTGCGCAGGTTTAAAACCTGATGCGAGCTTTGGAACGAATGAAAAAATTATTTGCAAGGTCAGTGGCATGTTTATTTTTACATATTTTGATGAATGATTTTTTAAAAATGTTTTCTTTACCAGATTCAACATCATGGTGATTTCAGAAAAAATTAAGAAAACCAGCACTCTTCTCCATCGGAGTGGTGTATCAGAAAAGGAAATCGTGGCCAAGCAACATTCATCATCGTCAACTGTCTACAGATTGATAAAACAATCCAACGAGACAAAATCCATGGTTGCAAAGACAGCCCCTGGCAGGACAAGATTGTCGTCCGTTCGTCAAGATAGGGTTTCAGTGCGGTATTAGTTAATAAGAAAAGGACTGCCAGTAGTTCAGAGCTTGCGCTAGAATGGGAGGGATGGCGTCCATGCCTCAGAGCGAACTGTTCGACGTCGACTACAACGGAGTTGCTTCAAGGAGCGCTGCTAAAGGCCCTGATACACTGGCGTTCATGACTCGAGAAATTCAGGCAGTGGACCAGGCCGCCACATGAAGTGAAAACTAGCGACATGATAGACGCAACACGCAAAAGGAATCACCGTGGAATGCATTGCAAGACGTCAGTCTGTGTCTGCATGTCGTACGGGTAGGTACGCGATTGCGACCAGCCGTATAATGCGCAGGATGGAAATAAAGCGCCCATTGCGCTGTGCTTAAGCTTTACGTAAGAGCTGCTTTTTACATTCTACAAGCTGCCGTATTTTTGAAATGCGTCAATAAAATTTAGTGTATGAGTTTTCTCCACTCAACTGCGGAGCAAGACATAGCTCCGCACCTCTCGCGTCAACGATCAAAACTGTACTGCTCATCTAGTGTTTCCACGGTATGAGATTTCTTTACCCTATACTAAGATGCGCGATTACCCTATATTACCCTATACACTCAAATTTTCAAATAATTGCAACAACTTGAAATAAACTCATTCCTGGAAGTTTATATGCTACGTTTGCAAACAGCGCTTAGCATAAGAAATGTTGAGAAAAAGGTCGTTGAAGAAAACTGCAGAATATTCATTCATCAACAATGTAATCCATCAAAAAAATTCAAGACAAATAAAAGGCCTATTATCAAATAAATGTACACCTAAGCACAATTGAATTCATCCTAGAAAGGATATATGACATGTTTGGATGCATTGTTAATATTAATATTTTGAAAACAGGTTATTGAAGNTAATTCATACTTGATCGACTGTCTCGTCCTTAATTCACCGGCGACACGTCCTTGATTTTCAATTGGGTAGAGATAAATCAGGATTTCGCTTGTGCGAGACAAGTGTTTGAAATTTTGTTTCTTTTTCCAAATTAAATTATTTTCTTCACAGTGAAAAACATGATTAATTTTCCGAGAACTTAATTATGAAACTCAACGCAGAACTTAATTATTTTCATCCGTTTGAATGTTTCAAGATTTACATGGAAATGTGCACGCAGGTTTAAAAATTTTTTTTTGATAAATGCATTTTTCATTTTATTCGTGTGTAAAATTATATTTCCAATATTTATAAGGTATTGTGATAAGTTAGAATTTCATTTGTGCGTGATAACAGATGTTGACATTTTTCGTTTCAAAATGGAGCACTCTTGTGCTGGAGCGTGAGACCTTTACTTTCCAAGTTAAATGAAACTGAAAGTGGCAAATGAAATTGATTCTGATTGTTAGAATATTTCTTGATTATAGGGAAATGTGCTCACAAACGTAGAATAATTTTGATCACTTCCAGTTCTAAGTAGATAAACATTCAGTGCCGAATTTGTTTCCAGTTTTTTATTGCTTATATCCAACTATTAATATTCCGAGAATTAAATACAGGGAAAATGTGTCATTTCAGTGTTGAATAAAATGAGTGAACTGAACTGATGCTGTTTTTATTTGAACGAATGAATGTAAGATGTGGTTGCGCTGAAGCCTATTTTATATGCTTGAAAAATTTTTTAGTTATCTAAAATGTAGTTTAGCTTGAAATCAGGGCTTTCTTCATTCGATAAACGTTAAGGCATTGAAACCGTCACAATTATTCGAATTCATATATCATGTTAAAACACATTTAATGCTGTTGTGAGGAGATCTTGTAGACGCTCTCAGTTTATTTGCAGATTCAGATTTCAATTAATCTGTTCAACTCTGCTCAAATTCGTAAAGTTTCTTTACACGACAGTATAAAATGAGACGCTCTCAATTTATTTGCCGATTTCAATTAAAATGTTAAACTCTGAATAAATTCTTGAAGTTTCTCTACACACGGTATGAAATGTTTTATTTGTTCTCTGTAAAATTACAGAATACGGTGACTTCATAAGTAGTGCATTATTTTCTGTGGAAATATTGTGATAATTTAAAATTTAATGGTCAATCTGTGGTACAACATAAGCCTTGAATGATTCATTAATTCTGTAAATACTCATTTTTCTTAATCCACAGGCAAGACAGAGGGGTATGGTAGGAGTAAGTTAAATCTATGTTTTAGGTTCCGTAGATTTCCCCTAAGTGTGTCATGACTGCCCTAAGTGTGTCATGTTACACACTAAAGTGTGTCATGGCACCTCCATGACACAATTGTGTGGCGGTTTGGCGACAAACGTATGACACACTTAAGTGTGTCAAAATGACCCTATATTTTTTCTCAGTGTAATGTTGAGTAGTACTAACCTATTTTTCATTTTACTGCAGTGAAGAAATTACCGCGGTTAGTTCTGAAGCACACATCCAATTCTTTTTTGATTTTACAGCAGTAAATAGTGATAGTTCATTTTGACTCGTGAAGAAAATAAGAACGATCCGTTTAGTACTCATAAATCAAGCTCAGCTGGTTTCCGAGTGACGAACCATTGACACAGGTGCGGTGACAACCACTGGTATCAGTTATTGGGGTGACGTTCGGCGAAAACAGTAGCAGCCGAGTTTAGTGTTATGACCAGGGTTGCGGAGTCCTAGGAATAAATTTGCGACTCCGACTCCGGCTCCACCTTTTCAGAATTTTGCGACTCCGGCTCCACCTTTCCAGAATTTTGCGACTCCGACTCCGACTCCACCTTTCCAGAATTTTGCGACTCCGACTCCAACTCCACCTTCCTAAAATTTTGCGACTCCAACACCGACTCCACCCATTCACAATTTATAAGATGAATATTGCTGCTATCAGGTATTGCAACCTGTACATTTGGTTATTTTGATCTTTGTTTACGAACGACTTTTAAATTGGCAAAAGAATGTTACAAATCAAGTTTTACTAATATTGTATATCTACTAGTGTACATGATTCTTCAAAAATGACAGGATTCGATAGTTTTCTTTAAGAAAGTCCCAAGATATAGATGACATACAAATAGATCCACCCTAATAGTACCCGCGATTAAAATATTTTTGCACATGTGCACTGGTGAAACACTTATCACTAATGCGGTCAATTAGCATCCTTATGAACGTCACAGACGCACACACCAACCAAGCAAGCAACAACTGTGTATTATATTTCAAGTTATTATTAGCAAAGAAGTTTTCAACAAATTTGCCATTTCTTTTTTTACACGATAAGCTGCATTTTCTCAACAGTAGATTCAATTTTAAAGCAAAGTTATTTACTTATAAACAAAAGCAGGGCAGATGTTAGGTTTTTCACATCATTTGAATGGTATTTATGATACCATCCAATCAAGCTAATTCCCATTGTATTAACATAGGGGAAATTAAATGCAATAACACATCCTTATTTATAAATTGACGGACACACTTAGCGCTTCAAAATATATATATATCTAGCTTTTTTGTGCGAACAGATTTCCACCGGAGGTTGAGAACTCTAATAAATCAATTTTCACGAATGATTAAATACCCAAAACTTCTTAGTTTCAGAGTTGTGAAGACTTAAAGGAACTTTGAAACCTAAAGTGTGATACCACGTGCACGCCAATGTTAGCGCTACCTTTTTCACTTCAAATTAATCCAAGTCAAGTTCATTTTGATCCAAGTCAAATTCCTTTTAATCCAAGTCAAATTCATTTTAATACAAGTCAAATTCGAATAAATACAAGTCAAGTTCAAATTATTCTCAGTCAAGTTCAATTTAATTAAAGTCAAATTTAAATTATTCCAACTTTAGGTTGAGTTAAGAAATGAAACAATCACTCATTAATTAGAGCGTTTTTTGCATTAAATGTTTCTACTGGATGTCATGAGAAAGACAATCGTTTTTCCTTTTAGCAAGGAATACATAAAACTTTCGCCTGTGTTACAATTTAAAGACAAGCTGTCGTAAAATTTACTAAGTATCAGCATCAAGAGGCAGAATGTGATTCAGATCTTTGAGCGGCGTAAAAGTAACCAGTCAAATATATAAAATAAACAGTTCACTTTGTATTGTACTACTCATTGAAGTTATTTCAAATTCTGCATTAATGTTAGTATGCATCCATTCAAATATTTATGTTCAAAATGTAATTTTATGTAACACATCGCAGTATCGTGGATGTTTCCACTCTCATTGAGAGATTTACATATTTGAAATTTAATTTTATCACATGTATGAAATCATATACATGCGAATACATAAGAGAACTATTGGACGTTATGTAGATTTGATCTTTAAGAGAAATTTACAAACGCGATTCACTGAGTGCTTTTGTACGATTCCGTTTGAATACAATTGATAGGAGTACATTACACAGATACATTCCAGCATTAGCAATAACAATGTTACTTTCCCTTCAAATCAATAGGCCAAAGCAAATATATCATCTTAGTCGATGTGATAAATTGTAACTTCTTTTTACGAAAATCGTTTGGACCAGCGAAAAAGGACTTTGTTGCTATATTTTTTTATGAATTACATCTACATATCGTCCAATGATAATCTTAATTAGTAGCATGTATATATGAGTTGATATATGTGATAGAGTGAAATTTCACGCATATAAATCTCTAGTTGTGTGTAAATAATTCCTCGATACTACTATATATATACGTGTCACTAAAAATTACCTTTTGAGCATAAAAATTTGAATGGATGCAAACTGCCATAAATGTTGAATTTTAAAAGAACTTTAGTAAGTAGTACAATAAGAAGTTTTTATAATTGACTGGGATTTTTTACGCCGCTCAAAGATCTGAATCCCACTCTGCCTCCTGATGCTGGGCACATTTTACGACAGCTTGTCTTTAGATTGCAACACCGGACACCGGTGGAAATTTTATGTATTCCTTGCTGATAAGAAAAACGATTGTCTTGCTCATTACATAATATAAAGGCATATTTAATGCAAAAACGCTCAAATTAACGAGTGATTACGTCAACTCATAACTTAATTTAGGATTGCTTTAATTTGAATTTGACTTGGATTAAATTGATCTTGACTTGGATTAAATTGACCTTGACTTAGATTAATTTGAAGTGAAAAAGGTAAACTCTTGATGGGTGGAAAAGGTGAAGGTGAAGTCTTGAAGTTCCTACCCCACTAAAACAGGTTTTTGATATTTTTACAATGAGAACTGCAAGCATTTTACGGTTAGGAAAATTATCTGCAGTTTCAAGCTATTAAGCATTGAATTATGTTTGCTCGTTTTATTAATTTAATGAAATAGCTACTAACATTTATCATTGATAACTTAGGTTTAGTTTCCTAACTAACGTTTAAATTGCAAATTTTTCGTGATTGTAAAATGCTTGTAGTTTTTATCGTAAAAATAACAAAAAAACTGCTTTAGTGCGGTGGGAACTATTTAGACTAGCGGTAACGTTGGCGCGCACGAGATCTCCTACTTTGAGTTTTAATGTTTCTTTAAGTCCTTACAACTCGGAAACTAAGGCGTTTCGGCATTTTATCATTCGTGAAAATAGATTTATTTTGAATTTTTGTGCTAATGATTGAAATTTGTCCGCACAAAAAAAAACACCCTATATAGTGCTGATTATTCTTATCAAATGAAATGCCAAGGGTCTCATTAACGAATAAATGAATAAATAGATTTGAGTATTTCCTGTGCTTAACTTTTATGTTACTACAATGTTCAATTCAGTACTGAACAAATAAAATTGGTTGGTCCGGCTTGGTTGGCTGGTCTGTCCCTTTCAAGATCTGAAAGGATGCTTAATGATCGTATCTGTGATACGAGTTTCACCAGTGCACAAGCACAAGAATATTTTAATCGTGGCTACTATTAGGATGGATTTATTTATTTGTCATCCACATCTAAAAGATTTGTTTAACGATAATATCGAATCACGTCATTTATGACGGGCCGTGCACACTATTATAAACATATATACATATATATTACTGACAGGTGTCTTCTGAGTAGGCAAAGTAGGCAGTGCATCCCTTGATAAGCATAGATAAGCATCAACAGTTGTTTCTATTCCTAAGTATGCTCCGATTCAACGAAAGTACAATAGTTGATTTAAGTACTAGGCTCAAAATCTCCAAAATTATACTATATTATACATACATGTAGATAAGGTAGGCAAGATTTGCACACCACCTTTTCTTCTCTGTATCTTCACTATGCAGGGTAACAATGCAGAAAAGGATACATATTGTAGTTCAAACAATGTTATTTCTCGGCTAGAATCGGCCAAAGTTGTTCTGCTTTCTTCGCAGGTGCCTAAACATTTTCGGAACGTTTTGTTTACGAATAGAAGCCACTTTTAGCTTCTCTGTGTGTGATATGATACTGTCTTTTAATCTCTTTTGATTTTTTACTTTGAATAACAAAATCATCGATAAAAACATTGAGTTTTTTGTAGCTTTTTTGGAAAGTATTTTAACTCTGTTTTGTTTACTTTCGGTTTTAAACAATTATGAATTATTTTTGCAAAAATCAAAATCAAAGACACCAAAAAATAGCGACTCCAACCTCGACTCCACCACATCCGAATGAACGACTCCGACTCCGACTCCGACTCCACCACATTTGGAAATGCGACTCCGACTCCGACTCCAACTCCACACACATTCAGAAAGTAACTCCGACTCCGACTCCGCAACCCTGGTTATGACATACTATGCGGTTGCGACAGCGGGAAACCTACTTCAACCGCGAGCGGTTACAACGCATTTGTAGTTTAGATGACACATTGGCGCGAAAACCGTGAAGGCTTTTTGTTCAATACTGTTTGAAACTCTGAACAGAATGAAGGTTTCGCATTTCATAAATGTTGCACCTATGTGAGCTGCTGAGAGCGAAGGATTATTGGATATGCCTCGTGTTCGGAGATATTACGTGCACCGATGCATAAAACCGTGGCCTAGACAAGTTTCCTGATTTTTATGAAAACGCTAGAAAGTACTATGATGAATTTTTCTCTTACTACTGAATACTAATTTCCAATGTCCAATTAATATAAATGAAATAATAGTAGATAATAAAATATAATAAAAGATTCAGATAAAATAATAATAGCTATTACATAATAGAAAAAATAATCAGGTACATTTTCTGGAATTATCTTCAATTTTAATAAAAATAAGAGAGCAAAAATTACTGATAAAAATATCATTATACTGAGAACGTTTCGGGCTAATACCCATCATCAGCTCATTAAAAGAATCTGACATATATCACTGAAATATAAATGAACATATATGTACAAACAGACAAACACGAAAACAAAAGTACAACAAAATAAAAAACTAAAAATGCAGTAAACAACACGAAACACAACTAAGAACCTATAATGCTAAGAGGGTATGAACTCAACTGGTTGTTGAGTGAAGGCTTGCATTTAAAAATGAAAAGAGATTCTAAAATTCTAAGATCTAAAACACTTGAAGCTACACGTACTATTTTAAAATGACTAGGGTGAGGAGTTACATTGCACGTTTCTGCATGATCGCGAACAGCGGAGTGAGGTGGACGGGTCAATGGAACACCGGTACGAAAACTAACTCCAACATGCTCGGTCACTCTAGCTCCGAGAGTACGTGTGGTCATGCCAAAGTACTCGGATGCACATCGTGCACAACTGTATGAATACACTAGTGAGGCCTGCATGGTGGAAAGAAGTTTGTCTTTATAATTGAAAAGAACCAATTGTAAATTTATTTTTCAATATTATATGAAATTTTTTACCTGTAATATGTCTAGATAGGAGGGCAAGTAATTCAGTTCTGAGTTTTTCAGAATACGGTCCAAAATATGGGAAACACAAATAAATTGGTTGAGAGTTTGATTCTTGAATGGTCACATTTGGTTCAACATTAGCATTTTGAAATTTGTTTGCTAAAAACTTTCCGACTTGATGTTCAATAGATGAGGACCTAAAACCATTTTGGCGAAAAAATTCAATCAAAAAAGAGAATTCTAAATGAAGGACGCTAAAATTAGAACAAATTTTGTAGGCGCGAGCTAGCAAAGTTTTAATACCATTCAATTTAAAATGGAAAGTGCAAAAACTATGAAAACTCATTCCCAGGCCAGAAAAAGTATTTTTTCGGTAAACTGACACTTCAAATTTATTCTCTCGTTTAGTCACTAAACAATCCAGGAAAGGTAATTTATTCTGCTCTTCATATTCCATTGTGAATCTTATATTTTTATGCTTACTATTAATAAAGTCAAAAAATAATGTTGCATGGGATTCCTCACGGGAACACCTGGCCTTCGCTCCCAATTGTCTTCTCTGGATTTTTCGGTTACGACCAGACACGTCGCGAACCTAACTGAAGAGTTTCGTTGTGCTACACTTCGTACGCACTCGATGAAGCTCGTCAACTTGGGAATTGATTGCCATACTCACCCACTTGAGCCAGATAAGGTTATTTTCAACTATAGTTCTACAATTGTACCTGACCGTGTTAAGTTTCTACTGGCTTTTGGTTTAGATTTTTGTTTACCAGTGTATAGAATGGATTTTTATTGTTATTTTTTAGCCTATGAAATATACTTTTAGTTCTGAAAAATAGAAGTAGGGATGTAATTCCTGAATTCACAGATCAGCTTCGGAGCATAGCTGCCTAATATTATTGTAACCTTTCTCCTAAAAAGAATTTTTCGTCTTGTATTTCTAAATCTGACACACAATTATTGAAACAGTTTGGCCGAAATAAGGATATCGTTGTTTCTCGACCAGACAAAGGTAGTGGAGTGGTCATTGTTGATAAAAACAAATATATTGAAGGCATGACAGCTATCATCTCTGACGGGTCTAAGTTCCAATTGATATCAGAGCCGATTCATACTTATGCACTTAGAATAGAGGACAAAATAAATAATCTTCTACGTAAACTAAAAGAATTAAAAATGTTGTCGGATGATAATTACAGTAAACTGTTTGTTTCGGGTTCGGGGCCTGGTAAATTGTATGGTTTGCCAAAAATACATGAAAGCAATTTTTCAACTATGTTCCAGTTCAGACCTATATTTGCTGCATATAATACTCCAGGCTTTTCTGTTGCTAAATTTTTGGTGCCGATCTTGAACCCTATTTCTCGCAATGAATTTACGAAAGAGAACTCTCATTCTTTTGTTAATGATTTAAGCAAAATTAGTGATGCATTAAAATTTTTTATGGCATCATTTGACACTGAAAACCTATTCACTAATATCCCGTTCGAAGAAACTATAGATATATGTCTGCAGCAACTTTTTACTGATCCTAATTCTCTTGTTTTTGGCCTTTCTCGTAAATTTTTTAAAACCTTATGGGAACTTGCGGTCAAATGTTCTTTTTTTTGTGTTCAATGGAAAGTTTTATAAGCAGATTGAGGTCTTGGTGTGGGCCTACCTCTTGACCCAACTTTCGCAAACATATTCATGTCCTTTACTAGTTGGCTAAAGCTGTGTCCCAATGACTTCCGGCCCATATTTTACCGTCGTTACATAGACGATACCTTTTTACCGTTCCGTGAGGAATCCCATGCAACATTATTTTTCGACTTTATGAATAGTAAGCATAAAAATATAAGATTCACAATGGAATGTGAAGAGCAGAATAAACTACCTTTCCTGGAATATTTAGTGACTAAACGAGAGAATAAATTTGAAGTGTCAGTTTACCGAAAAAATACTTTTTCTGGCCTGTGAATGAGTTTTCATAGTTATTGCACTTTCCATTTTAAATTGAATTGTATTAAAACTTTGCTAGCTGGCGCTAACAAAATTTGTTCTAGTTTTAGCGTCCTTCATTTAGAATTCTCTTTTTTGATTGAATTTTTTTGCCAAAATGGTTTTAGGTCTTCATTTATTGAAAATCACATTGGAAAGTTTTTAGCAAACAAATTTCAAAATGCTAATGTTGAACCAAATATGACCATTCAAGAACCAAACTCTCAACCAATTTATTTGTGTTTACCATATTTTGGACCCTATTCTGAAAAACTGAATTACTTGCCCTCTTTCTAGACATTTTACAGGTATAAAATTTCAGATAATATTGAGAAACAAATCTACAATTGGTCCTTTTTTCAATTATAAAGACAAACTTCTTTCTACCATGCAGGCCTCACTAGTGTTTTCATACAGTTGTGCATCCGAGTACTTTGGCATGACCACACGTACTCTCGGAGCTAGAGTGGCCGAGCATGTTGGAGTTAGTTTTCGTACCGGTGTTCCATTGACCCGTCCACCTCACTCCGCTGTTTGCGATCATGCAGAAACGTGCAATGTAACTCCTCACTCTAGCCATTTTAAAATAGTACGTGTAGCTTCAAGTGTTTTAGATCTTAGAATTTTAGAATCTCTTTTCATTTTTAAATGCAAGCCTTCACTCAACAACCAGTTGAGTTCACACCCTCTTGGCATTATAGGTTCTTAGTTGTGTTTCGTGTTGTTTACTGCATTTTTACTTTTTTACTTTGTTTTACTTTTGTTTTCGTGTTTGTCTGTTTGTACATCTATGTTCATTTCTATTTCAGTGATATATGTCAGATTCTTTTAATGAGCTGATGATGGGTATTAGCCCGAAACGTTCTCAGTTTAATGAAATTATTATCAGTGATTTTTGCTCTCCTATTTTTATAGAAAAAATAATAGGTAATAGATAAGATAATAATAGACATTTTGGATGTAAATATCTGGATATTTTCCTGCTATTCTATGGGAAACTAGAAATAAATTACGTTTACCGAAGCACTGAGCGACTGATGTGTCACTAGGCATAACTTTCTATGTGTAGACTGCTCTAAACCGCGCCCCAGGGCGGTTGCGGTAAATATCCTTACGCCGACATGCGTGGTAGCAAAAACATCGCGCGCGTTTTCCGCGTCGCGGTTTCCCTAGTATGTCAGGCCCCGTAAGACAACATGCGCTGGCGGATCTGCGGCTACCGCAGCTTTCCACGGTACTGCGTTTTTACGCATGGTATGTCACTACACTTGAAGAGCACGTTCTGATCAAATAAAAAGAAGAGTATTAAAACTATCTTGAAAAATTCAATGTACTTCTGCCTTGACAATTTTTAATGACCAGTTACTCTGCTACGCCTACATTTATGGCACGTATAGCCATCTATTGGGTGACGATGTGAACAATCAGACAGCTTTGAACAGTACATAGCTATCTGAAAAACATTCTGCTTGAAATTCTCGGTCTGCCAGAAGATCAGAGGCTTGATTTCGTCGGGAACGAAAATGCATGACAGTGAGTGAAAAGTTTAAGGAACTGGCATAGCTTTAGCATGTAGCCAGGAAATGGGGCTGCAAATCTAAGATGCCCGTATGAATTCAACCAGACATCAAAAGCTGTTAGACGTTGTTCTTGCGTGGGGTGAAAAATAATGGAGAGAAAGTATGGAACAGGGCTACCGTATTTCTTTGTAGTTTGAATTTGTCTGGTTATAAAGTTTAGGGGGTACATGTGCAGAATCAATGTCAATACCCAAGTATGGAGAATGAGTATGGATGTACACTTCAACCCCAACTTGTCTCATAATTGAATTAGTAGAATCCATGCTTTGAAAATTTATGTTTTGAAAATCGAGCACACCAGACTCTAAACTGAACAACTGCAGTTGTCACTTACCTGAATATCTTTTTATGGAAAGTCATTATAATAGAGAGATGAGTTCCAGAGAAATCCTTCAGAGCAGGTTTCGCTTACCAAAGAAAACATAGGTAGGATTTTGTTGTAACATTTTCGGTAGAAGTAATCGACGCAGAGGTCACTATATATAGCCAGCAAGACTGTCATGCTCGCTGTAGGTAATTCAATGAAGCATACCTCTTCTTCTTCTGTTGTTGGTTAGTAAACAGTCATGTACATTGTGCGTTTATATCTATTAGTAACGATACTTATAGGTGATAAAAGATGGGTGAGAATGTGCATAACCTATCACAGTGTAAAACTAGTAAAATGATTTTGCTTTTTTATGTGTATTCCAGCTTTGTTGGTTGTGTGCTCATTTAGTTCTTACTATTCGCACCAGGCTTCCCGTAATGATAAAAGAATGGTGAATGGTAAGTTTAGTTAGTGCACTGCCTCAGATGCGTTCACTGCGATCCAGTCGATGGAAGACCGCATCACGGTCTTCCCGAACTATTGTTGAAGCAATTGAAATAGCCGTTCCTATTGAATTCCTGTGCCAGAACTCTGAAATACTTTGCATTTACTTCTAACCATATCTGTTGTACCTTTTCCTTTGATGCAGAGAGCTTTCACAATAATATGAAACTAGTAACATGTGGTAGTAATAAAAATAACTATGGTGTTATTTGCCTCCACAAAATACCTTGTGAACTTTGAATATGAAACTTCGCGTGTTTGATTCTTCATTCACTACTAGACTTCGTTAAGAAAGGAATCGTGGTTCACAAACTCTAGCATCAAATTATTGACCTATAACCGACGAAGGTTAAACTCAAATTTCAAGCCTTCAGTGAGCTTCTGGTGAGCTTGCGTTTCTTGAATGCATTGACAGAGCGCCTCCACCTTCGTCCGGGGCGAACTTTATCGTGACCGAGGTTTTTTATCATCGCGCTACATTCAAGACCTATGATTTACTTTATGAACACCGAACAAACTAACAGTTTTTCAGAGTCGTTTTTCTCGGTGGAAAATCTTCAAAATTGCACCATGTGTGTAAATTTTAAAACACTCAATATTTGATCACCATGACACTCGAAGAACATATGCAGGCACAAATACAAACTGAAAGTTCAAAAAACAAAAATAACCTATATTGCACGTTGAATATCGAGCATTTGAGTTCCATAGGAAGTAAAAGAATTGTCAAACGCAAACACTTTGTGAAATTTTTCCCGTTAAGTTTTTGTCAGGAACTGAGCAATTTTCAGGGCAAATCAAATATGTCAATGAGGAAGAATTGCGATGTATGCAAGAAACTGATTAAACAAATAACTTTCGACTACTTTTCGAAGGATGTTCACATAGTGGACATTGAATTCTTCTGGTTCGACAATAGTAAAAGAACTACAAATTCATAAGCTAGGAAGTACTGTACATATTACAGATGAGTTTAGTAGCAATTGGGATAACTAGGCTTTGTTGATAGCATGAGATGGCAAACGCTCGGGGCTAGCTTCAAAAAATTTACTGAGATAGGCGCGTTGTTCTTGTGCCAGCATTTATATATTCTCGAAGTTCATTGCGTGACCGGATTCTTGAGCGCTGATATATGGTGCTAACTTCTCTACGTAGACTGAAAGCTTTCTGTCCTTCAGTTTTTCATTAGCGGGACTGATCGGACTGTTTCACCGGTTGTAACTGTTGGGTAATTTTCAAAATATTTTTTAGCGTATTTTCTGCGGCTTTACTAATCATACTTGTTTCTTTAAGTGTGCGCCAATTAAGTAGTTAGTTGAGGATTAAAAGGCTTAAAAGTTATTGGCCTTCGTTCAGCCATGTCTTTCAGGTATGATGCAGATATCTACATTTCATTTTGATTGACATATTACTTCGTTAGTGAGATTAAGTGATAATCTATGATATTTTTTCCGTAATTTTCTGGAAATTTATTTCTCCTTATACCTACGTTACCGTCTTTACCTCTCTTCTTCTTGATATCTCATCGAAACAGAGTACAGCGTAGTTGCTAATAATGTATACCTTTTAAAATTCCAATAACTTTTCAAATATTTGAAATTAAAACTATAACAAACAACATCCGAAAGGATAGAATTATTCAATGTTTTCTTATGTATCTGGTGTACCCTCCAAATAAGCATAATCATCAAGGGTGCAGGAGAGAAGATTATTGGAATCAACAAACATGGCACAACTGACTCTTCAACAACGCAAGTTCATCATCGAAGAAATGACGAAAATTGGATCCATCGTCGGGACTCAGAAAAAAGTATTCTTGGAATACTAATTCACACCCAACAAAAGAACGATTCAGAGGAACTTCCCAAAGTGAACAACCCAGATTATTGCGAGAAACCTAATAAAGGAAGATCTGGGAGAAAAATTTTCTCCAGAGAAAAGTTTATTCTCTCTATACAGCGAGAAATGTTGAAATGTGCGCAGCTCGTGACGGGCATTTTGAATCGTAGGTCCAGCAAATTGAAATAAAAATGAAAAATGGAATTTTCTTTTTTCCAATAATACCAGTTAATAACACCTTTCTGTGAAAATTGTTTTGTCAATTTTAAAAGACATGCATTATTAGCAACCACTCTGCATGTTATCTCGTTCACTAACTAAGGACTATACATGAGTGAACCGATCGTCAAAGAACCAATGCTGTGATAAATAATCTTATTAACAATAATCTAATTCGAGAATTTACAATGATTACAAATTTTATGAGTCATGGTAAATCCAAGGACTTCCAATGGGCGCATCGATGTAGTATGTCATTGCAGAATTAACAATGCAACGAATACAGAAGCTAATCTGTAATATTCTCCATGCCGTCCCATATTTTGGAAACGATGCAGGGAAGATTACCTGATTGCTTTCCCTCAAAAATTAATTCAAGACTCTCTACAGCATGTAAACTCGATTAGCAATGATGCATAATTCTGAATAAAGAAAAATAAATGTCCTCGACATTTGTTATGAAAAAAACAAGTATTTATGCCATATATGTAACTATTTGCGTCTCTAAATAATTGCCAAGTTATAATTTAAAAGGCTATTGTAATAATCCTGAAAGAGGCCTCTATAAACGACCGAATACATAGTTTTTAACGAGCTGCCGGGATAGTGACTCCATGCAGTGAAAACGTTCATTGTTTTCGCTCCGTTACAGAGTGCCTTTATTTTTTAGAAACCCTGTATTTCTAACCTATATGAGTACCCACTCTCGCTATAAGGACCCAACTGTGAATTAAACATCCCATAATCAAAATTCTCAATCTCAAAGTATAATATTCCCTCTGTAAAGAGCGTTTAACCCTCATCTTCATAAAGCTACGGTTTCCTAGAACAGCGGTGCCGCTACTTTACGGCCGTAATGTAGCAGCGGATGACGTCATAAAAACATTGTCTATTAATTCAGACGCCACTGGGGTTCCTAGAGAACGGTGGCCGCTAACTGGCGGTGTTGCCCGATGGATGCGGGCCAGGGTTGCCATATTGGCCTTTTTTAAGGCCAAATATCACAAATCTGGCGTTTTTTGAAAGCGTTTGGCTTCGAAATTTTAAGGTTCGCCTTTTTGTTAAATTTGGCCTTTTTCTGGCTTTTTCAGTCATTTTCGGTTCTTGAGGCGCACAAGGCGTAAACTGAAACGTGGCAGTTGAACGCAGAGCAACAGGATCAGCTAGATCCTGCTGAATATTACTAAATCCTTTCTGAATATTAAATCAAGTAATCAAAGGAGAACTTGCAGATTTGCATTGGCTGCATTTACCGCAGTATTGTATCAACATTAGTGAATTAGTATCATAGACTGGAAGCTGGAAGTCATTTTGAGGGTGATGTGATTCCTTAAAGGCACTATGCAGTTTTGGCTTGGAATACAGTCACTCAAACTTTAAAGAACTCTCAGGTTATGTGCTCATTGCCTGGTGACTCCCGCCAGCAATGCTATAGTTGAAAGAATGTTCTCTTTGTCGACAGCGGTCAAAACATGTAGAAAAAACCTATCGAATGATTTCTAACTCAAAACTTCAAGGTCCATTCTTTACTGTAGATATACTATCATCAGGAAATTATCCAAATTCAACACCGTAAAAAGTTTACTTCTGATAAATTTTGTCAGCGGTTGAATTCAAAAGTTAAGCTTCAGCAAATTTGAAGGATAAAATTGCAGAGGAGTTAAACGGCAGTCTTGTGGACGACCGAGAAAGGCAGGGCACGAGCGGAGCATCCCGGGAAAGCGACCCAGATGGAGGACCCTGGCGATCGCCCGAGGTGTACGGATTGCTGGAGGAAGACTTATAGATTTTAATATTGTACACGATTAAATTTAGCATTGTACACGATTAAATTTAGCATTGTACACGATTAGATTAAGCATTGTACACGATTAGATTTAGCATTATGTTTAATAAATTAAAGTTTCATAGTGAAGTTTGGCCCCGGCTACCACCACAGATTAGGGAAAACCTAGCTTCACGAGTCGCGTTGACTAGCAGCCCGGACAGTGGATCGCCGAGGCAAGCCTAATGAATGCCTCCTTCAGACATCGGGAATACAACGGCCGCACGACTTACATCTGCCACTGGGGCTACGGCGTGCAGGTGTGCAGGCAAAGTGAGGTATCCAGTGGTCAGCGGCCACCAGACGAAGGCCGCGCAGGACGGGTACCTAAGCCCATCATGGTTGCATGGGCTCTCGAATTGAAATGCGATTGAAGAGTCACGGCGTTGTGTGCGCAGCTGAGGCTGAAATAGGTCTAACGCTCTCAGGCGTCGCGACTTGACGAAGATGTCTGTAAAGGCCCCCTCACACGTACAAATATGTCCGCAGACAATCTGAAGTGAGTTTGGTCTGACGGTTTCAAGACCCCGCACACGATGCAAACAACACACTTTAAACTTGGCGAAGACTGGCACACACTTCAGTGTGCCAGTAGCAGCTAGGTAGAGAGCACGCACAAGAAAGACGGCTCCAGACGGGGAGTTCGTACAGTTGATGGGATTCGCTTAAATTGCGATGAATAAGAAAAAAAGATGTAAAAGCTCGCTCAAAACGTGCTAAAGAATTGTTCTTAAAAAGTAGTGAATGTACAAATGGGAAATTGTTCAATGAAGTACATAAGGAGGGAGAGAGGCAAAGTAAGGGCGTGCACCACCCACGAAGGCTGGATTGGCACTGACGTGGTGTCAAGGTTTGCAGCCGGTCGCTCCAAAATTGAAGGGTGGAAAGGTTTAGTGGACTACTTGCATTTTTCTGGTCGAAAAAAATGAACTAGAC
>JACJUY010014372.1:0-13065 GCA_014220935.1 Platorchestia sp. MABIK | reverse complement strand
TCCTTAATATGTTAGTTGAAATTATTTGCAAAGTGACAGTTCCTCCTCATCCTGATATCGGTAACTACCTGATGCCAGTGTCTGTTTAATAACGGTAGTGTAAGTAGAAAAATGCTGACGTTAAAGAGTTAACCCAGAACATAGATTTTATCGAATTTTAAAGTTTTTAACTGACAAAGAATTCTATCAATACAATAAATACTACCTTCTATTAAAATTGCATTGTCGATTGTAAATCGAAGTTTTCCGTTACGATGCTTCCTGAGATTGAAGCTTAAAAGTCCTCAGTTTGCGTTCATTTTTACGCAAATGTTATTGGGCATTGAATTTTGAAGTGGCCGTGAATTATTGGGCAGCCGTAATCGAAATCAATCTTCTCTGATGTTGCAAGTATTTTTAGCTCGAGAGTTATATCGACCAAAGAGGTATTGCCATATGCTGTTGGTCGTTGTCAAAAAACTAAAGTATGTTTTCAACTTCCTCTCATCTATTCCTTTTCTTTAAACGATTTCGCGGATAAAATTGAAAATTTTCCATGCACAGTTTAAACTCCGAAGTGAAAACAAATTATTGTGGCTACTGTTAACAAGCTTCGTGGAACTGTGTGTGTGATCGTTAAGTTCTTGTTAAACTTTTTAGTGCATTTTTCTCAAATCTTGGAGAAATCTCCAGCCGCGTGTCAGATCGTTTACAGTTTTCTGCAGTTCCTTCATTTATTTACGTAGAAAAACTGAAACAATGGTTGTAAACGGAATTTAAATCTTTTTGATATCGTTATGTAAATCTCACCTGATTTTCATTTCGTAATCATGATTTTGAAGATGATTTTATTCTCAGATTATCATAAATTTGTTCAATGAAGAATTTTTCGATGTTCTAATGTTTGTTCCGTCCCACTGTTTGTCTGTTTTATTGAGGTAATGTATAATAATCGTCATTTAGCACAAACGGGTTCATGCTGAAGCTGACCTTACAAATCCATTCAGAGCCTAAACTCATATAAGTTAACCTAAATTGATTGAATAAATATTTTTGCAACGGGGATTTAGCGTAAGAGGCCCTTGAATTGGTCATCAGGAGGCAGTCTAAAATACATTCTTCATTTACGTTTCCGTCGAGCAATTTTTTCTGAAATTGAAAAGATGTTTTGAACTCGTTCTTGAAGGGAACATACTGGAAGTCGTGATAAAATTGGAAAGATGTTTAAGTATACATAATTCCCAGTAAAATAATGAGGGCTTGAGAGGAACCCGCCGATTTCACGTGTAATCATTCGAGTTGGTGTGCATGCATTGCGTAATTGTTATCTTCGTCTGGTCTGTTTTGTATTGTGCCGAAGTTTGTTATCAGTGATGCATATATATGTGTGTTTTTGGTAATACCTCCTAAAATTAAGAACCGTTAGACTTCTAAGAGGAGACTTTCTTTTAGGGTTCACCTGTGCAGGTTGTTCACAATATTTGAACAACCAGTATCGTCACAATAAGTTACCTTTAGAGTCAAAAATGAACAACGCCATGAGTTTTTATAATCTAAAATTAAATCCGCAATGACGCGTCTGATTCTTAAAATGATAAGTAAGGTGAAAATCGCTGTACGAATGGTCATGCAAATAGTAAAGTCCAAATGAATGAAATTGAACGTTTTGAACTAAACATTTCATCTTCAGCAAAAGAAAAAGAATTCTGCGACAAAACAAAACGAAAATGAGTGAATTAAAACTACAATATACAAAAGAATACTACAACATAGACAAAAAACTGTGGATCTAAAACTAAAAATGAAAACTTAAACAATTAAAAACCTAAACTAATGATCACGTATTTGCTTTGAAATGAGGAAAAGCACTTTGAGTATCATTAGAGGGGGTTTGAGCTTAAAGATGTATAGCGACTCAAGGATGCGTTAATCAATCATGTGTGGGGCACCTGCAAAGATTTTAAAATGATTCACGGAAACAGGGACGTTGCAGTTTTCAGCATGGGATCGAACAGAAGACAGGGGAGGGGAACCAAGAGGACGACCGGTTCTACAGCTGCGCCCAGCGTGCTCGGCTACTCTGGACATAAGAGTACGACAGGTGGAACCTATGTACAGTGATTCACAACGTGAACAACTAAACTGGTAAATCACAGAGGAGCACATAGCAGGGAGATCCGATAGCAGATTATCCTTAAAGCGGAAAAGGATCCGATTGTAAAATTGTTGACAATAATAGAATGAATTTTAAGTTGTAGAAAAAACTTGCTGATTAGGAGTTGAACCTCCTAACTTGACCTAATCGACTGGTGTCCAAAGTTAGGAAGCTTGAGGAAAAACTTCTGTTGATTACATGATTGGAGTGCCAGCGTGTGATCATAAATTTTAGACACAAATTTACCAATTTGTTCATCGACAGTAAACGAAGGGAAACCATTCTTAAGAAAAAATTGTAGTAAAAAATCGAATTATTGGTGTAAAAGTCGGAAGTTGGAGCAGACTTTAAACGCTCTATGGATAAGGGTTCGAATGCCACAGAGTTTAAAAGGAGTCGCACAAAAATTAAAATGATTAGTACCTAAACCTGAGAATGTGCCTTTCCTATAAACAGAAAAGTGAAATGTATTATCAATTTTGCTGACATTGACGTCCAGAAATGGTAACCGGATGTTCGTTTCATCTTCCCTCGTAAAATTAATATTCTTATGACGTGAATTCAAATAGTCGAGAAAAAGATCCGCGTGAGATTTCTCTTTGAAGAGAACAAATGTATCGTCCATATACTTTTTGTAAAAGAACGGTTTAAAATGATAAGGACATTCTTTTAACCAGCTTAGCTCATGATGGTACATAAAAATGTTGGCGAAAGTTGGGCCAAGAGGTAAACCCATGCCCAATCCGTCTATCTGCTGGTAATATTTGTTGTTGAAGTTGAAAAAAGAATTGCAAACAGCTAGTTCTAACAGTTTCTGCATAATTTTACGGGAAAACCCCATGAATACAGAACAATTTGAGAATAATTTATCTAAGCAGAGGTCCTGAGCCCGTCGCACGGAGTCTGCTATAATCCTCTTTAGAAAGTGAACCTTCATTATTTGAACATAGTAAAAAAGTGGTTTATTTTGTCCTCGATACGCATAAAAAATTTCTGTATTGGCTCTGTTATTTCTTTGGATTTTCGAACCCCAAGCAAAATATTATTCATGCTCTCAATGTACCTAACCCTATCAACCAAAATCACACCTTTACCCTTATCAGGCCTTGAAACAATAATATCCTTGTTGGAAGCCAGGGTCTTTCAAAGTAATACATCGTTTTTAGAAAAAATTGCAGAAAAAATTTTGAAAGATATAAAATCATAAAAATATTTGTGGGCCACATCCCGGAGCTGACTAGAAAATCGTACAAAATTTAAACACTGGACGGACTTTAACTGAAGAAACAATTTCTCAAAACTCAGGTAATAGGAGAAAAAGCTCAGCTTATTAAAAGGCAAGCAAAATTCCAGACCAAAAGCTAGTAAACAGCAAACTCTATATCAGGGACAAGTAACGAACTATAGAAAGCTGAACTTCTAAGCTGTGTCAGCAAAGTTGACAATACTTTCCAATGTTCTTTTATAGGAAAGGCACTTTCTCAGGTTTAGGTACAAGTTATTTTAGTTTTTGAGCGACTCCTTTTAAACTCTGTGGCATTCGAACTCTTATCGAAAGAGCGTTTAAGGTTTGTTCTAACATCCGACTTTTCCATCAAGAATTCGATTTGTTACGACAATTTTTCTTAAGAATGGTTTCCCTTTGTTTACTATCGATAAACAAATTAGTAAATTTTAGTCTAAAATTTATGATCACACGCCGGCACTCCAATCATGTAATCAACAGAAGTTTTTCCTCAAGCTTCTTCACTTTGGACACCAGTCGATTAAGTTAAATTAGGAGGTTCAACTCCTAATCAGCAAGTTTTTTCTACAACTTAAAATTCATTCAATTACTGTCAACAATTTTACAATCCGTTCCCTTTTCCGCTTTAAGAATAAGCTTCCCCCTGCTATGTGCTCCTCTGTGATTTACCAGTTTAGTTGTTCACGTTGTGAATCCAAGTACATAGGTTCCACCTGTCGTACTCTTATGTCCAGAGTAGCCGAGCACGCTGGGTGCAGCTGTAGAATCAGTCGTCCTCTTGGTTCCCCTCCACTGTCTTTTGTTCGATCCCATGCTGAAAACTGTAACGTCCCTGTTTCCGTGAATCATTTTAAAATCTTTGGAGGTGCCCCTCACATGATTGATTAACGCATCCTTGAGTTGCTATACATCTTTAAGCTCAAACCCCCTATAAATGATACTCAAAGTGCTTTTCCTCTTTTCATAGCAAGTACGTGATCATCAGTTTGGGTTTTTAATTGTTTTTGTTTTTATTTTTAGATCGAATTTATATAAGTTTAATACGCACTTGTGCAGGAAATCTTAAATTTTTGGTTATCTTATGAGTTATTGTAATTTCGGTTGGAATCAATTTACAGTAAATAGCAAGTAGAATACGATTCCATGCGCACATCAGATTTACACTAACTTCTCAATCTTTCGAAATAAATTTCCTTTCCTTCATACGTACTCTTTGTATATGGGTATTCACGCATTCATTTTGAGCGCTGAGTCAATAGGTTTTTGAATAACATTTGCGAAAGTTAAGCTAGCACTGCGCTTATAACTTTACTTATTGTGTCAACCCCTACTCTGTATCCCTTTCAAAGATAAAAAGACCTAGACATAACTTTAGCAAAATTTTGTTCAATCTTCTTCCCAATTTTTTCTGATGTATAAACGTACGATTTCATGATATAGCGTTTCAAAAATGCGCCACGTACCGGCATGCGCTTACCTCTTCTAAAAATTTAGTTAACGCGTTGTGCATTGGAGTTTGTAGGTTCTATACGCAGACCATGTTACGCGATGGCAGCTAAAATGCTAGCCGCAGTCGCTCGTTCCTTGGCTCTTCGTCTCATTCTATAATTAGGGAACGTTATGCTAATGGTCCATGGAAGCAGTTCAATTTTCTAGAAAAAATTATTTATTCCTCTCGAAACATGATATCTAATTTTGGTTTCCGTATTTTAAGAGTCCATGCTCATTTTAAAATTATAACTTATCACTAAACGATAAACTTATGGCTTACACTCTGAAATAACGAAATGTTGAATTGTGTGTTCATTCAGTTGACATTGTGTTACTTTGTATTACAATTTTTTTATCAGTTGATTGATCTCAATCATTTTTATAGATTGGATTGCAATGAAAACTTAATTTTATCACTTACTATTTCCAGATTCTTTGTTGAGGATGTGCTTAAAGCTTGAAACATTCTATTTAATTGTTTCAATGCAATTTTGTCATCGCTTTCATTGTTTTGGTACTTTGTGAGAGAGTCCTCCAAAATAAAATACTGCTAAAGTTTAATGGTGGTAACTTGGGATAGGAATGTTTTGTTGTGAGTAATAACTCATTTCCTGAATGTTTATTAGGAACAGAATTTTAAGGTATAGTGCATGCAAACATCGATTTTGAACAACACAGAGTCTGATTATGTGAAACATATATTAACATGCTTTACCCCCCATATTTTGTTCGTGAACTGAAAAAAAAATCGATGGTCGTGACGGAAGATGTGAGATAGAAACCACGAACCCAATCGATCGTGAAATGCCGAGTCAAGGAAAGCTTCAACTGAAAGGAGATGGTCTTAAAACCTAAAGAGAACTAGTCTGCATTGTTATACAGGATGTCCCAAAAAACCGGACCGAACTTTAAATTATTATTGGTTATTATTGATAATTGAGTTCTATAAAGGCCACAGTGATTGTTAAATATTTCTTTCTTCACTCAAAAAAATTGTATTTGGTTAGCGTGCACAGGATTGTTACAGTACTATTTATAAGAAAGTAACTGAGAGTACGTTTGTTCCGGGATACGATAAAATAACAAAATTATACCAAATTGAGAGATTTTGCTACCAAAAGTACCTGTTATTTATCAAAAAGAACAAATCAATTTATCAAAAGTACATATCAATAACATGGCAAAGCCCCTCCCATCTTAAGGTTTGAAGGAGAGAAACAATTCGTCAAAACATGGGAATGAATTTGGAAATGAAAATAAACAAAAGTGAAAGTCGTATCAAAGATAGATTAGAATTAAAATGAATTATTTCATTTTAATTCCAATGTCTCTTTTTTCCTCACGAACTTCTACAGAATGTTCGCTACCGGATCAAATGTACTCTCAGTTACTTTTTTAAGAATGGTACTGTAACATTTTTTACAGGCCAACAAAATACAATTTTTTGGGTGAAGAAAGAAATATTTAGTAAACACTGTGGTTTTTATAGACCTCAATTATTAACAATAAACTACGAGCTAAAGTAATTTGAAGTTCGGTCCATTTTTTTGGGGACACCCTGTATAGGAGCTGCCGTACCAAAAGATATAGAGGTGAGGAAGTTGGACTCACGGAAGCGTGCTTTAAGGGGCTTTCACACGATCAGTTTTTCTGTCAGTCACACTCACACTCACGGACTGTGGTCAAAACACTTGCGTTCACACGTACGTTCTCGTGACTGAAGCGGCGCGCCGCTGGCAAGCTCGGCGGTAGTTTACAATGTATTGTCGGGATAGGTTCGCCGTGTCCAAAGCAAGCTTATTCATTGGCTTTGCTGTCAAAAACGGGAATAAACTCCGCAAATAGAAATTGGGTTAAAGAATGGCTAACTAAACATCCACAAAATGGGAGTTAGAACCAGATTTGCAGGGAGTGAAGGCTAAATGACAAAATTTCGTTCACTAAATAGTTGCGCATTTCTTTTTCCATGTCGCAGCATTTGTGAAATTTGGTAACACTAAATCTAACAAATACTACAAAATAATGTAATGATATACTCTATTATAATTTCAAGTCCAGGTAACATTTTCCGCCCGTTCTATGCAGTTTTGCATGTACCAGCTTGTAATAGTACAGCTCGTAAATTGAATTTTTTTATTTCAGAATTATATTCGTTCTTTTCTTAGCAACACAGTGACTAGGATATATGAATAACTGAAATCTGGCGCACATTTGTTAGAACTGAATGATTGAATGCACGCGTAAATCTGGCATTCGCAAGCAAATATTTTAAAAACATCAACAATCCTCTCATATTACTGCATGATAACATGTAATAATTCATGTGAATGTGACAACAATATGGGTAAACTAATAAACGTTTAGATTTATTTCACGAAACATTTGCATGCTGAAATTATACGTTAAGGAGAATTCATGTAAAAAGTTTTTTGTGTTATTCTGAAAATGCCGTATAAATTGTTGAAATCGCACTTACGGCCAAATATTGAATTTTTTCATTCTAATAAACAAAAATAATGTGCCTCTGTTGTATTTCTTGAGTGAATATTAAATAGGATTGAAAATTCTGCGTAAATGGCACTGACGCTGCGACAGGACGAATGCATTATGATATGTTTGTAACAAGATAACAAATGTTTCCTCATCATTGTGAATACTGGAAAAGTACGCACCTTTGAATTGGGTGCTTCCCCCTGGAAAATAATAGATTTCTTGGAAGCAAATGCCCTAAATTCTTTCCTAAACTATCTTCGAAACGTATTAATATTTGTCTTCAAGTCATTCTCATTAAACTAATATTGTGTTGCATCATTAACATATATGAGTGACTTACTTCTTATATCTCTGCTCTTGTATTCGTTGCTTTGCACTTTCTACAAAGTAGGATGAATAAATTAGCTCATGAAAATAGCTAATTGATTATTGAGACCAGGCGGAGACAATTTGATCCAGGAGAGCGATCGCAGCCAACCTTACTAGACGCCGGGTGGACAGAAACCATGGAGCTAGAACAGGGTTGCCAGATAAATCGGTTAGCTCATGGCCACATTTTATGGAAAAAATGGCGAAAATGGCCACTTCAAAATATCGCATGGCCAAACAATTGGCCAGAATTTTTATTGCTTAAATCACACATAGACCTACCAAAACCTTATTTATTTATTTGATGATGTATAAACCATAGACATTTGTTTAATGAAAATTACAATACTCATAAACTTGATGCATTAACAATATTTTGACAAGTTTACGTCTTCGAGATATTGGAGGTATTCTGTTTCTAGGGTCGTGTGATACAGGTTATTACTGCTGAGTCTCTTCAACGTACTTATGAAATTATGGCAGCACATGTCGTTGTCACTTAAAAATGAACGAATTCTAACAATTGAATTGAAGAGTTTGATTTGCTATAGATTCCTGGGTTTAATTTTAAATGATGATACATGAGAAAAAATTCTTTCAACAAAATACTACAATACGGGGGGGCACTATGGGCATGTTAATGCTTAGTGTGATAATTCTATAAATTGTTCATGCTATGAAACAGTTTGCCAAAATTCAAGCGCTTCTCTAATAATTTCATGTTCTTTGAAAATTTTTTCTTCATTCCACGCTACTAGACTGATTTTTCAAAACTATTCTTCAACCGGATCAAAAAATGGCAGATTCGAAACCTTCCCCTATCCGTTTGGCTCAAAAGAATGGTAGGATTTAAAAGAGAAATACCTTTAAACACATCTACTATTTCAGAGAGTTGCTTGCTTACTTGATTCAAAGCTTCTTCAAGCATAGGTTGACATCTGAGTTTTGCACTGTAAATTTTATGATGTTCTAGGTCTTTAACAGGAAAATGTATAAACTTCATTAGGTGAGTACTTGTTTCTTTTCTTCATATTTCAAATTTTTTAAGATTTTAGCCATTTAGGTAATTGTTAAATAGAATTTGGTACAAACTATCTTGACTATCTTGGTGTCTGCACAATTTTTTTGCGAGATCATAGGGATCAGCAAGATTTATCCTTTCAAATTCTTTTTCAACAGGTGTCGCAAATACAAAGGAAAAAAATTTACCCCGTAAATCTTGTAGCATTTCTTTTATGAACCTAACCTTGAATTTGAAGAGAGTGTCATTACCTGCGGATTATTCACAGCATGTGAAGTAAGCTAGCAATTCTTCCCAATTCACAAATTTAGTACTCAAGACTTTTCCTTTTACGTGCCACCATATTATAGACAATTTCATAAATGGAAAATGTGCTCGTTGTTCTTGGTCATTAGTTTCGCCAAGATTGAACAAGACTCGTTCGAACTTCAAACTTCGATAATACGTGTTACGTTGCAGCATCTTGGCTCGTTCAACGCTCCATTTCGGAAATATGGTCAAATGGAATATTCCATAGCCCCAAGTTCAAAAAATGGCCAATCCAATGGCCAAATTGGTAAAAATGGCGAAGTGAATTTTCTCATGGCCACGGAGTTTGAAAAATGGCCAATTTTGTGCAACCCTGAGCTAGAATATACTGGAGGGAGCATAGCCAGTTTCGATCGGATTCAAATTAAGGCCCCCTCACACGTACAAATATGTCCGCAGACAATCTGAACTGAGTTTGGTCTGACGGTCTCAAGACCCCGCACACGATGCAAACAACACACTTCAAACTTGGCGAAGACTGGCACACACTTCAGTATGCCAGTAGCAGCTAGGTGGAGAGCACGCACAAGAAAGGCGGCTCCAGACGGCGAGTTCGTACAGTTAATGGGATTCGTTTTAATTGCAATGAATAAGAAAAATAAAGATGTAAAAGCTTGCTCAAAACGCGCTAAATAATTGTTCCTAAAAAGTAGTGAATGTACAAATTGAAAATTTCTCAATAGAGTACATAAGGAGGGAGAGAGGCAGAGTACGGGCGTGCACCACCCACGAAGGCTGGATTGACACTGACGTGGTGTCAAGGTTTGCAGCCGGTCGCTCCTAAATTTTCAAGCATGGCTCATCTGCCTCATACAGTCTGTGCCAACCCGAAATGAGCGTACAAACTCACGAATTCAGCACCAGTTCAGATATGTCTTCAGACATATTTGCGCGTGTGAGGGGGCCTTAAATTAGTTGCAAAAGTTGAGAGACCGGGGCATACACAAGGCCCCACACGTGACCACCTCTGAGCCAACCACAGACGCTTGGCTGAAGTTGGCTCCTCCTCACCTCCTCTACAACTCCGCCTTCTGATATGTGCATGCAGTCGCTCTGTAATTTGTTGTTTTATTCAAGGGCCTTTAATCTTTATAGTTTTCAACTGTTACTGTATCTTTGCTAGTAATTCTGATATTATTAAGTGTCCTCAAATGAAGAAAGACAATTTATTTTTATTCGGAATCTAAGAATCCCAAATTAATCCTTGTCAGAACTGGGACGTCAAGACCGGCAGGCCGCTGCCGAGACAGTTCAAGAAACAGTTTGTAAAAGTACAGAAATTTCTTGAGATTCCTTCCCGACTCGCACGCTGTCAAAACACACAAGTTCAATAACTTCATTTACTTGTAACTTTCGAAATAATGCACCTATCGAGTTCAAATTACTCTCAAAAGAAAGAATGAAACATTATTAAGAGAAAATCGTAAATGTCAAAACTCCTTAAACATTTACAGACAACAGGGAGCGAAGTTCCCGTAACCCCTTAATGAAAGGCAGATTTTTTCGATATGCCTCATTTTGTCACTCCTCTAATTTCTAAACTATTGCACCTATAAACTTCAAATTTGTTTTAATTTCAACATAAATTCATTTTACATGTTAAAATGTAAGACAAAACTCTTTTACGCTTTTTGGGACGACAGAGAGCGAAGTTTCCGTAACCCCTCAATGGGAGACAGATTTTTTTGATGAGCCGCATTTTTTCTTTACGCTAATTTCTAAACTATGATACCATCTAAAAACTTCAAATTTGTTTCAATTTGTAGAGAAAATAATTTTCCACGCTAACATGTATGATAAAACTCACATACGCTTCCTGGGGGGACAGGGAGCGAAGTTCCCGCAACCCCTCAATGGGAGACAGATTTTTTTGATGAGCCGCATTTTGTCTCGACTCTACTTTCTAAGCTATAGCACCTAAAAACTTCAAATTAGTTTCAATTTCAACATCATGTCATTCTCCATGCTAAAATGTAAGACAAAACTCTTATACGTTTTCTGGGGAGGCAAGGAGCGAAGTTCCCGTAACCCCTTTCCTCGTAAAATCGCAGTTTGCGCAACTACTCATTTCTAAACAATTGCACTTACATGAAATGTCGAAATTCTTCAACCAAGTGATATTAGTGTTATCAAAATGAGGAACGAGGAACAAACATGCACGGATGAAAACATACGTCAAATAAAGTTGTTACATATGTGACAATTGGTTTTCATCGATGATTTCCTTCTCATGGCGGCAAACACAAAAATCTCAATGTATAATGATGACATGTAAAGTGTCACGACAAGTTCGACAACGGATTTGAAAGAAGCACAAGCCAACGCTGAAAACCTTCCAAGAAATCTGAAATTGTGGTTTGACCATAATGGCCTCGAACTTAACGCAAGTAAAATGCAATGCATTATTTTTGGAACACATAATGCGACCAGAAATTTACCACCATTCACGCTAACATTTGGAAACGATAAAATTGAACCAGTAGATAAAGGAATGTTTGGTTCGACAAAATGTGACTTCAAATCACACGAAGAAACAATGTGCAACATAATCAACGAAATCTTAATGTTCTTTCATCGCATTAAGAACACACTTGACGAAAAATTTTATTTATTAGTAATTCAGTTTTTAGTTTTAAAGCGTCTGGACCACTGCAGTCGGGTGTGAGGAGATTTACCTCAATAACGTCAAAAAGAATTGCAAAAATGTATTAACTTCGCAGCCAAAGTAGTGTGCAAAGGAAATTTCAAGAAATTCGATCATGCCACCCCTCTTTTAAGAAAACTTAACTGGACCCAAATACCGAACAGATTCATGATCCAAAAACTCAATATTCCTTCCAATATCTCAAACAAAAAACTAAATCGGAGGGATAATATTTTTGTACCGTTCATCTAACGTGGGACATATAGCTCTCAGTTTCTGGAGCTCTTTTGTGAAAAAAAACTTCCCTAACATATCAAAAACTGTAAAACTGTAAAATAAATTCAGAGTAAATGGATCACGTCATCTTGCATCTCTGCGATTGGGCATGCAGTACTTCGGTGGGAATTTTCCACTTACCTGAAATTTTGATTTTCCTTTTAGTTTCTGTTAGAAAATCAGTAATTATTTCTTTTTACGTTCGCTAAGTCATTCTATTATTGATCTTAATTATTTCTGTGGACCATAATGAGCAACCTTGCAGTTGAGGGCCGACTGCGTCGGTGCCTTTGTTACGGCCGACAATTCCCTCTGCAATACAATGCAGCGAAATGAAGTTTTTTTTCCATTATTAATAGTATTTTCTCATATTTTATCATCTTTATTTTTTATTTTCTGTTTTATATTCAACATCCGTATGATAAACAAACTCTGGAATATATATTTGTGTGTACATCAGTACATAGGTTTTTAGATGTGAGGGTGATACTGTTTTCAATGAATTAATTTTAGCAAACGTTGTCTCACTATTTCGAAATCTTCCACGAAGATGAAACAATCGATTTCGGCTGACCTGGGGGGATTGGGGAATTTAGCATTTTGTTTATTTTTATATTCATTTTCAATGCGTACATATATTAATATGTTTACTTCTGTGTGTTTGCTTACATGTGTACCCTCGCACATGCATGGATGTATCTGTGCGTACCCATGCATGTATATTTATATATACACATATATATTTACATAAACATATGTACATGTTTCTATTTCTATCTTTTTACGCGAAAACAATCCGGTTAATTTATTTTATTGCATGTGCGAAATAATTTAAAATGGAGGGCGTTTCTGTAGATAGGAAAAATAAAAATACAATTAGAAAAATGAAATAAAGTGCAGTTTGAGCATTTGAATCATGTAAAAATTATCTTTCTGTCTGTGTGTTGAACGTGCTATTAGTGCTGCATGCCCTGCATGCTGCATGCCCTATCGTGCTGCATCCCCTATCGCAGAGATGCAAGATGACATGATCCATTTACTCTGAATTTATTTTGCAGTTTTACAGTTTTTTATATGTTAGG
>JACJUY010014369.1:2935-17729 GCA_014220935.1 Platorchestia sp. MABIK | reverse complement strand
GTAATAATGTGAATCTCAGTGCTAGTGCTGCTTGTTTACGGCTTCTCTGTGCTACGTCCAGTGTAGTGATGTGAATCTTGGCTGTGAATCTCAGTAATTGTGCTGTTTGTTTAAAGCCTATGACTATCGACTCGACCTGGTCTATTTGGTCTTTAGTTGGCGATAAAGTGCTTCGAAAAATGAGGGATACAAAAGCCAATGTCTTATAATTTGAGCAGTAATTGTAAAAATCATTGAATGGTAGATTAGATAAAGCTTGGGTTCGTGATTTATCAAAGGTTTTTCCCTCGAATGCATATCAATTTTACTTAGTTGAAACAATTTCCAATTTACGTCGTGAACTTAGAAACATGAACTAAAGGCATCACGTATAATTCTTCACGTTCACTAACATTAGATTCAAATTTACCACCATAAAAGCACTTTTTTTTTAAATATAAACTTAGGTAACTGTCAACCCAGGTAGCCATTTGTAAAACACAAATTTAGGCACCTGACAACCCAGGTTGCCATTTGTAAAACAAATTAGGGCACATGACAACGCAAGTAGCCATTTATAACACACATTAGGGCACCTGACAACCCAGCCTCACACAAACACCGAGTCCAGCAACTGGACATCACCATACAAAAGCAACGGAGTTGGAATTTCTCTTCTGCACAGGAGCTCAGTTCCTCTGATGAAAGCGGTAAGCCATTTTCGCAGAGCAGCTAATTTCTCTGCATATCCATTACACAAAATATCCTGTTAAATTTTAACGTTATCATTTTTGATAAGAACTTAATCAATTACGTGAATATTAATTCTCCATTGAAATTTAATCATCATTGTTCGTTGCTGTAAACTGAAAATTTTTAACATCAACCGCTATGGTAGCGAGCTTTGTGTAAGTTAATTGTTTTCTTATTTCAAAGTTCAATTAAGTTTCTAAAGACAGTTAAATTTTTACTGTGTTTTTTAGCTAATATAGCCGAAGCTTTTAGAGTCGTTTTCCAAGCAGCTTAAAATTGAAAGAAGTACATTATAAAGCATTAATTTTCTTAAACAAACTAACAGCATATTTGCTAGAATTACTGAAAAATTGCTGTAATTTCAAAAGAGTTTTGATCAACACGGCTTCCATTGTGAGTGTAAACGACTTTAGAATTATATTCCCCTGTTGGAACAATAGTTAGGGACCAATAAAACTGAGAAGCAAAATCAACACTCGTGTTTAACTTGAAACATCTCGTTCCTTCGTTAACTTCACATGGCTCCTGAGCCATTTTTAAACTCAAATTTTTTGAAATTTCAAAAAGCAAAAATTCTGATCCCAATTTGGTGAGTTTTTTTTCTCTGTAAAGTTGTTGATGAGCAGTTCTTTAATCAGGCTTGCACGTATTAGACATAAAAATTGGATGAACTTTACGCGCCTGTCTTTTGCACTCGGATTCACCTCATTTAGCTTGTACTTTTGATAATCAAAATACTGCTAATTAATTATACCTAACGCTAATGAGTCGCTTGCCTGGATCACCTTGCATTCTGGATGCTTAAAATACTACTAGTTAATCCTAATGCTAATCAGGCCTTATTGAATGTGAATCCTAGGTAGTCGAAATACCGAAAATAATTCCTCAAGCTAATAAGGCCTCAATGATCTTGAATCAGAGGTCCGCAAAGCACCGAAAATTTTTCCTGAAGCCAACATTGTTTGCCAGAATGAGATTACTGTCTGCATAGTTTTTCTCAGTTTCTTCCTCAATTTTATCAGTCGTTCACCTGAATCAACTCACATCCAAACCTATTAAACTTTGTCCTATTATTTCTGAAAATAATCAGTTGTTTATCTCTGTGAAATTTAAGCACAAAATATCAGTTAATTATTTCCTGAAGTTGATCAGTTGCTCGAAAACAGCTGATGCGAAGATTTTTTTCTGTCGAAAAAGTTGAGGTCTCTCCGTTGTAGCGGGGCAACAGTAGCGAAATTTTCAGTTTCTTTCTCTGCAGTGCCGAAGTCTGAAGGAAGCTATTGGTATTCCGAACCCTCGAAGAATTGCAAGTTTTGCCATCGCAAGTTGCTTGTTTTCTTTCGTCAAACTGGCAAACAATGCCGCTGCTTGACGGTGAAAAACTGCTTCTACAATCAGGAATTTTGTCCGAAATCTAGGCGTGGCCTTTGTATTATGTCAAGAAATAAATTGGGTTTTTCGCGCACGTGAAAACACGATTGATTTATGCCTTTTTGGAGCGTGGCACGGCAAAATAGGAATTGCTGTTTTCAGGTCGTGAGGGAACGAAGAAGTTTGGTGTGAGAATCTAATTTTACATCGCCAACTTGCTCCAACTGGCATCTTTCAAATCTCAAAAAGAGACCATGAATATTGGTTGCGCGTTGGTGAACCTATCAGCACACCTACGAGCATACTACTATCATTTCGCTGGACCACTCTAACCGACTATTTGCGTACTTAGGAAATCTACTTTCATAATACTATCCTATGACGTCTCATCTACACTATCGAAAATCAAGATACTTTTACTTACACTCTGACTACACTTTGCCGATCTTTAATCGATTCAGACACGTAAATCATGCTGTTGTTACACAAAACCAAACTCCAATGCTGCTTAGTACATTTTTACGCCCGTTGAAGTTTAATTTTAAAAACATCTTCTCTTCTTAACACCGATAGCCGCGTTAAAAATAATTAATTTTTCATGAAGGAAATGTAAAGCAGTAAAACAAAGGATCCACCATCAAAAACATTAAGTTGCAATGTCACGTCAGCAACACAATATCTCGTGTGAAAAATGCCGCCCAAATTTTTAGTGTAGTGAAGTACCTGATTAGATAATTAGAATCCACGTTCGTAGAATATTAAAAACAATTATCAGTAGACTTACTTCTTATGAAGTGAAGATGGGACACTGACAAGTTTCCCTACAAGTTAAAAAAAATGAAAAACGGAAGAAGCCGAAAAAATAGGAGTGATTAGTATATCCTGCAATTTGAAATCCGCAGCATTAAAGCAATTAGGAAATCCTACACAGAACATCGGGATAAAATCAGGCCACACAATCTCACGGGACGCATTCTTGTGGTCTCATTTAGCGGGAAATCTATTTCTCTCGAGATTCCCGCTAGATCTTCTTAGAAAAGTCCTTCAAATCTCCTCTAAAGCTTCCCACATGGGGAACTTGTGAGGATGAAAGTCATAATGGGGCTAAAAAGCTGGGGAACTGTCAGAAATGTGGAGAACTTTCTGGTGTGTATTGTAAATATGTGAACCATAGTGGCATGGTAAATGTATATATATATATATGTGATATACTCGTATGTATATATGTGTGATATATGTTTATATATTACACCATTATATATATATAAATAGTGTTGTTGTGAACAGTCACCATGTATAGCTCAGCTGTATGAAGAACAAGATGGTATGTAGGAAATATATAGAGCGTTGAGGCGTGCACAACACACATGATATACACAGAAAGTGAGGGGTGCAATAAATAAGTAAAGCAACGTAGTTGTACGACACGCTTCCAGTATTCCATCAGTAGATTGTGCGCTGACTGAGTATGGGGGTTAGGTCTGTTTGCACCTAATGCTGCTGTTTACGTCTGGTGGTGTTGTTTACGTTTGATGGTGTTGCTTATTTCAAATACTGTTGTTTAAACCTAACATTGTTGTTCACACCTGATATTATTGTTCACACCTAATGTTTACGTTTTTTGGTGTTGTTTGCATTTAAGACTGTTGTGTACACCTCACATTATTATACTGTTATTTACACCTGATGCTGTTATTTACACCTGATGTTGTTGTTTACATCTGGTGCTACTGTTTACACCTGATGCTGTTATTTACACCTGATGTTGTTTACACCTGATGTTATAGTTTACACCTGGTGCTGCTCTTCATACTTGGTACTGCTGTTTACACCTGATGTTATAGTTTACACCTGGTGCTACTCTTTATACTTGATACTGCTGTTTACACCTGATGTTATAGTTTACACCTAATACTATAGTTTACACCTAATACTATTGTCTATATCTAATGCTACAGCAAACACCTAATGCTGCATTTTACACCTAATACCACTGTTCATATCTGGCCCCAAGGCGCACACCAGACCCCCCACGGGCCACGCTGCCCCCACCAGCAGCTCCAGGTCACGTGACGCTACTGAGGAGGCTCGCCTCACACTCACAAGACGCGTTCCCAATGTTGATGTCCCAGCGATGCTTGAAGTGCAACGCGAAGTCGTGTTCGAAACAAGGTATTTTGTAGAGAATTTCATTTTATGGAGAATTTTACTATATGGAGAATTTCACGTTATAGAGAATTTTGTTTCGTAAAGAATTACATTACGAAGAAAATTTTATAAATTTAAAAATTTTATTTCATAGAGAATCCAAGCCTCCCTGTCGCTGAATTTGGTCAGAGTCAAAAGATTTGTGTTCGACATGACGTTTGAATGTACAGTGGAGGGGGCAAAATAATACAACACGTTGATTAAATCCCAGACTCCACATTTCTAAACCACGTACAATTACGGAAATTATATTATATATATAAACAATAGTATAAAAAGGTTAATATGTCTATAACCAACAAATATTTGATTGCAAAATATGTACGAACATGTATAGTAAATACTTGTCCAAAAGTTTACAACACATTTAAAAATATATATACATTAATACTTCGTTCCACAGCAGTTATTATCAATTATGGTTTCGAGACGTTTAGAGTAGTTCACTACCAGTCTTCTACAAGTTTCAGGTGTAATGTTATTCCATTCTTCAATATAAATTTCTTTGAGTTCAGTGATGTTATTGGGACCACTCTTCTACATCTTCAATTTCAATTCCCTTCATAAGTTTTCGATCGGATTCTTGCCCGGGGATTGACTTGGTCATTCTAAAATGTTTATCTCCATACTCAACCATTCCTTGGTTTCGTTTTCAGTATGATTTGGGTCGTTGTCTTGTTGGAAGGTCAATTCACGTTTCAATTTTAGCATACGAGCTGAAGGTAGGAGTTGCTCTTTCAAAATTTCACGATATTTCCTGTCATTCATGGTTCCTTCAATGATGTGAAGTTTACCTCCCCCTGATGAGCTGAAACATCCCCACACCATGATTGAACCACCTCCAAACTTAACAGTAGGTGTGGTGCATTTAAGTTTATACTCTTCGTTTTGTTGGCTCCAAAGATGGTTTGTGCTGTTTCTAATGATAGTTCGATTTTGTTTTTTTCTGACCACAGTACTGAGTTCCAAAACGCTGCTGGCTTGCTCAAATGGTCGTTGGTATACTTCAGCCTGGCCTTGACATGACGTTTCTGGAAAAGAGGTGACCTACGAAGGGTGCAGGAGCGAAGACCTTCACAGCGTAGTGCCCTGTTGATCGTGTAATTACTGGCTTCAATCCCAGATGCCTTAAGATCATCCTTCAATTCTTCACGAGTAGTCTGAGGTCTTACCTGTTCGGACGAATTTTCGAACAGCACGGTCATTAATCTTCCGTGCATGGTCAGGTCGAGGCTTACTGAGAGTCGTATTCTGGGGTTTTCACTTACGTATTATGGTTTGAACCAAGGCTATGGTAACACACAGTTGTGCACAGATCTTCCGATATCCCACACCTTTATCATGAAGCTCCACAATACGCTCGCGAAGGTCTTGGCTGATGTCCTTTCCTATTCTGACCCATGCTTACGACCTTTCAGAACGAGAGCTGCTATGCCAAAGACATGTTATTGGAGATGAATGCTGACGAAAGTTTGGTTGTCAAATAGTAGAATGTATTAGAACATACTGGATTAATCCTACAATAATTTTATTGTATAACATATTGAAAAAAGTCGGCTATTGTAAACTTTTGTTCACTTATTTATCATACATGTTCCTATATATTTTATCTATTAAATATTGAGGGTTTTAGATTTATCATTGACCTTTTTATACTATGGTTTCTATATAGTCCAATTTTCATAACTATACGGGGTTGAGAAATGTGGAATGGGGCGATTTAATCAACGTGTTGTTTTATTTTGCCCCCAACTGTATATGTGAGGTGTGAATATTTGAGATGTGAGGATATGAAGTGTGAGTATTTGAGGTGTGAGTATATGAAGCGTGAATATTTGAGGTGTGAGTATATGAAGTGTGAATATTTGAGGTGTGAGTATATGAAGCGTGAATATTTGAGATGTGAGTATATGAAGCGTGAATATTTGAGGTGTGAGTATATGAAGTGTGAATATTTGAGGTGTGAGTAAATGAAGTGTGAATATTTGAGGTGTGAGTATATGAAGTGTGAATATTTGAGGTGTGAGTATATGAAGCGTGAATATTTGAGGTGTGAGTATATGAGGTGTGAATATTTGAGGTGCGAGTATACGAGGTGTGAATATTTGAGGTGTGAGTATATGAAGCGTGACTATTTGAGGTGTGAGTATATGAAGTGTGAATATTTGAGGTGTGAGTATATGAGGTGTGAATATTTGAGGTGTGAGTGTATGAGCCAAGAATACTCTCCTTCAGAGCCAGTATAAACAGTTTACACCACCACCATCCCCAATCTAACACCACAATCCTCACTTCAACTCAACAATCCCCATTTGAACTCAGCAATCCCCACTGTAACACCATTATCCCCAATTTAGCACAACTATTCCTACCCTAACACAACCATTCCCATTCTTACACCACCTTTTTCCTCAACACCCCCATTCTCAAACTAACACCGTCATTCCGACTCTAGCACCACCTTTTCCACTCTAATGCTCCTTTTCCTACTCAATAACCACCTGTCCAACTTTGATACCCCCATTCCCACTCTAGCACTACCTCTCCTCTCTAAATCCCCCATTCCCACTCTAGTACTACCTTTCCCACTTTAATTTTCCCATTCCCACTCTAGCACTACCTTTCCCACTTTAATCCCCCCATTTCTACAGTAGCACTACCTTTCCCACTTTAATCCCCCCATTTCTACCGTAGCACTACCTTTCCCACTTTAATACCCCCTTTCCCACTCTAACTTCACCAACACCACCATTAGAGGAACTACAGGATCAGGGCCTCAATTGCACAAACTCACAGAGTGGATTTTTGTCGTGTAATATGGCTGGCGGCGCAAATGCCCGCAATTACAAGAGTAAAATTCACGCTCCAAACAGGCCGTTCTCAGCTGCAGTTTCTCACTCGATGCGAGCAAGAACAACATCGAGTGTGTGTTCGTGCTGGGCTTTTACTTGCATTAAATTAACTCAAAGTGCTAACTTGGTTAAGGTGCTTGTGAATGCATGAAATCTTAAAAAATCTTCCCCGTTTGAAGGCATTTAATGTAGTTCTAGTGCAGATGTGTGTTGTTAACGAGTAAGAATATGTCGTAAATGTAAATGAATGGGGATGATATGACGTCTGAGTTAATGTATCTGTGCTGTATGATGCACGCTACTGAAGCATGATGGTATGATGCATAATTTGGGAAAAAGCTAGAGGGAACATTAAGTGTGTTACTTTGTCATGGAATGAGCTGTTGAAGATCCAATCCCACGGATATTTTCCTCATGAAACACAGTCACTGCAGAAATTAATTAAATGATAGCAGAAGAGAACAAAATTTTGCTAAAAAGAAATTTACAGTGATCGTAGCGAGAATTGGAAGCCTGTGGAAGCCAAAAATTAAAAAAACAATTATGCGATAAAAATAAAAATTATGAATTAGTTTTACTCAAGTCTCTTGATGTATTCGATTGCGCTTTCGTACTTGGGAAGAAGAAGAAAATGCATATTCAAATGTACTTTCAAGACATGGTTAAGAAAATTTAAATATTTGAATTGAAGTAAAATTGGTTCATTTAACTTGACACGAGGTATTGCTCTGAGTCAATGACTGACTTACTCGCACGTCAACGACGGTCGAGTGTATTTCAACAGCATGCCCGTTTCATCACTCGACGTACTGATTATTACAGCCCTTGTAATTGAGTTCCGAGTAAATACTTATATTCCTCAGAAATTAATTGAATTAAATTAAAATTCTAATTAGTAACAGTTATTTTACACCTCATTTGTACATGGCAGTCGTGCACAGCGTGATGTAACTCGTAATTAAAGTCCATAACTCATGTTAGTAACGCACCAATCATACTCTGCTTCAAGATGCCACGGCCTCTTACATTTTTGGAGGTAGGGATTCCCAGACAAACTTTTTTCTAGCCTTCAATTCTTACTTTTTGTGTTTTTTTAGCCCTTCAATTTGGCTACAACTTTCTTAATTATAGCCCTTCAATTTTTTTCTTAGATATTTTCATGTAGCTTACTTTTGGCTTTTTCTGTTTTTTATTCTACCTCTTCAATTTTTGGGGGGTTTTCTCCCATGTTTCCAGCTCTTAAATTTAGGATATATTTGTTTTTTTTCTGGCCATGCAATTTTGGCTCTTCTGATTTTTTCTGGCCTTAAATTTTGGATTTGCCTGGCTTTTTTCGAGCTTTTCAGCACGCAGCACGGTCGCTGGATGCTAAGCGCTCTTTATGGTCGAATTCTATTCAAAAAGTCCAAATTTGAGGATTTTGACCAGAAAAAAAAACATTTTTGTGACGTTGTCTGCCGACGTATGAGGCAACAACTTCGAAAGAAATCCAAAAAAGTTTTTCAACTTAATTGGAAACTGAAACCACATGTGCTGTACTCACGGACTGGTGGTCAATTATGTTTATCATAAGTTCTATTTTTTAAGCAATAATTTAAATCATGCTACTATTATTATCATTATCAATTAGCGGTATTCGAAAACCCAGGAGACAAGCTGATCCGGTCAAAAAATTATTATAATCACCATTATCAGTATCAAAACTGAGGATTGAATGTTTGAATGAATATTAGAGGTGCTTGTAAATGGACAGGTAACGATAAATGGACAGGTAAAGATGAATGAACAGGTAAAGATAAATGGACAGGTGAATTTAAATGAACAGGTAAAGATAAATGGCCAGGTAAAGTTAAATGAGCAGGTAAAGATAAATGGACAGGTTAGGTTAAATGAACAGGTAATGATAAAAGGACAAGTAAATGGAGGGGTTAAAATAAATGGACAGGTAAATGGAGAGGTTAAAATAAATGAACAGGTAAATGGAGAGGTAAAGATAAATGGACAGGTAAATGGAGAGGTAAAGATAAATGGACAGGTAAATGGAGAGGTTAAGAGAAATGGACAGGTAAATGGAGAGGTACAGAAAAATGGACAGGTAAATGGAGAGGTAAAGAAAAATGGACAGGTAAATGAAGAGGTAAAGATAAATGGACAGGTAAATGGAGAGTTAAAAATGAATGGACAAGTAAAGAAAAACTGACAAATAAATTGAAAGGTAAAGATAAATTGACAAATGAATTGAGAGGTAAATGATAAGTAAATAGAGAGTAGATAAATGATCAGGTAAAGATAAATGGACAGGTAAAAATAAAGGGATAGATGAAGGTAAATGAACATGTAAATGGGAGGTAAAGATAAATAGACAGGTAAAGATAAATAGACAGGTAAAGATAAATAGACAGGTAAAGATAAATAGACAAATAAAGAAACCCAAGAGGCGCATAAGCCCCGGATGCCGAGGGATGGCGGTCTGACTGAGCTCGAGGCGTGTTAATTGTAGCGTTACATTGTATTTATGAAACGAGCGCATCGAGTTAAGTACAGAAGTCTTCGTCACTGACAGTAATGATTTTTGTCAGCTCGGCTTACTCCCAGCTGACAGCATTACGTTTGGTCAGCTCACTCTCAGCTGACAGCATCACGTTTGGTAAGCTCACTCTCAGCTGACAGCATTACGTTTGGTCAGCTCGGCTTTCTCCCAGCTGACAACATCACGCTTGGTCAGCTCACTCCCAGCTGACAAACCCCTTTGATGAACTGATTTTCATTTGCAAACGTCAACACGTGACACTGGCTGCTCTGCACTAACTTCAGCTTGAACATCTGACCTGCTCAGATCTGCGTGTCGTGTCGAGGTCTCAGGCAATATTCCAGCACTTAAAAGGCCACAACTCACGGTACAGCAGCACATGAACACCAGCAGGAAGACTTCATAATCCGGGATGAATTTCATTGAAATGTCGATGTTTATCTCAATAGAAGCATTTTGGAATTTTGGAAACGGACTCATGTGCTGTTTGTCCAGCAATGCAGCCTGTCATATGGCAAGGCTTCTCTGAAAACGAATGTTTGAAGTTCTTGGATACTTCTCTTCAAAAATTTAAGGTTGTTGAAGTTTCTGAATGTCAACTTGAAAATAATGGAAAAGGTATTGTAGCTTCTTTTAATACTTTCGCGTTTAGTATGGAAGCTTTTATAAAAATTTAGAATTGATTGGAATAAATTAACCATGAATACATAAATTTTACTATTTTACCTACGCGTTACCTACTATTTTCTTCTGATTTGTCTGTGTGTGCAGACAAATAGAATGAAACACTCATATTTTTCTGGTTTTCCAGGCTGCAAGTCTCAGTAAACACAATGTAAATGACATCATTGCATTCGTGTAACACTAAATCACTGAAGGTAACTTTGTGGTTAATGAAGGAATCATGTTAAGTTTGTGTTCATTAAATTCAAAGTGATTTTGAAATTTTTAACGTAAGTCGACTCCATAACGATGTAGTAAAGCAAAAAATGCCGGTTTATATATTACTTTTGGTTTAACTTTTCCTTTTCCTGAGACTGGACAGCAACTTTTGCCACGCGACTGAAGTGAGATCCGCATATATTTTCGAGCAGACGCTCAGGAAGAAAAACTGAATTTCATCGCTACTGTGCTCGAAATTTCCTAATCCATCCAGACCATTAAAACTTGCAAAAATGAGCTTTTTCTCTTTGGTTTTGTGAGTTAGGAATGACATAATGGATGTAAAACATGGGACACATTTACACGTATCTCTCGTTTCTGTACAAAGTTAGAGATAGAAATAGCGATTTGTGAATAAAAATGATTTTGTTTTCTCACTTCGTATAGTTCAATGAAATCTGAAAACAGTAGCAGTCTAATTCATTAGAAGGTGCTTTCTTTAAACTTTTTCGTAAATCTCCTAGAAGAATTTCTCGATGGCGATAAATTTCTCGGAATGCGCACCCGTTCTGGCAATGTTTATGCATGAGGAGGTGTGCAGGAAAGTTATCTTGTTAGAGTTTCTTTGCAGCCGAACTTCTTTCGTGCTCTTCAGAATAAAACCATAGACTTTCTTGTGAAATAAGGACCCCATATTTTATGTTTTGCAACAGCAAACTTCGGCTACAATTTACTGTAAGCGTGAGCAAAGATACACATGCTCTGCCCGCTTCTTATTCGATTGGAATAGATTGACCATGCGTAAGTTTTGCTATTTCACCTGCGTCATGCGTGTGTGTGTGTGTATACAATGTGAATGTATCAATCATATTTCTCCTTGATTTTCAGGTTGGAAGCCTGAGTAAACGTATTGTAAATGGCAGGAGTAAATATTCTTTACACTTTAACCACAATTGGTTGAACTGAAGTCCAATATTCTGCTCAAACTTAAAGTCAATTGTAGTAAGCAATTTTGAAAATAGCAAACATGAATTGGATCGTGCCTTCATTTAGCTTGAATTAAGTATTTATTAAAATTGAGTTTGTGACTACTGGTCCGTCGGCAGCATTATGAAAATTCCCTCCGTGGCCACCGGTGGCACCCGTTGTGGTCCTAGTATTTACAAGCGCGAGTTGGCCAACACCTACCAGCATGAAAAGTGACTCGCACCAACGAGAATTGAGCGAAGAAATACGTGTAGATGAATTCATGTGAACTACTCAGTGAAAATAAAGGTTGTATCATATTCAATGCCTTTAAAAAACAAGCTGGAACATGTGACTAGCATCTGTGAGCGTATAACAAAGAACCATATTAATTCGTGTGAACTACCTCAGTTAATATAAAGGTAATATCAAACCGGACATTTAAAAAAAAATTTGAAACCCGGTCACGAAGACAGACACTCAAGCATCTTGTTCGTCTGTGAACCTTGTAGTCCCTCAAGGACAGATCGATGGACCCTTCAGTATCTGGTAAATATTAACGAGCTGTCAAACTCACTGGCATTTTCAGATTCGTTCTGCCTGAGGACGACAGTTTGATGTCAAAAATCTATGAGGGAACACAAATTTTTGCCTTTTTCGTCTGGGAGCTGCTAAACTCACTGAAATTGAGAACTAAATGGTAAATAAGCGACGACTCCGCAACAAACGGTATGAGATTTTTCTATTTTCATTCATGATAAACATGTAGCTATGATTATCGTTTCTCCGCTGATTAAAACTTATATGAACAATTTCCTGCAGAATTAAAACATTTTCTAATTGGAAAGTAATACGCCTTAGATTTTTATCGTGTGCTTTTCGAAAGGTAATATCTTCAATTACCATTCTAGTATGAAAACAATTATGCGCTTAGAAACTTTTAATAGTTTGTAATTTTAAAATGAGTTTTTAAAACTAAACACAAGAGCATAACGCTGGTTAAATTTCGCACATCGTGTTATTTTGTGCACACGATTTCGTTTTATGCACTGTATTTGTACACTTAAGGTTACGTCGTCAAAGAACATCGGTCAACTCTCATGAAAAATGAAAGAGTACATGTACAACAAAATATCGACTGAGGAATGTTGCAAAAGCATTCGTGATTTCCAACTGATTCAACCTTCTTTGAAATTTGAAATACATGAAAGCATATTCATGAACTCCACAGATTAATTGACACACTCGGCAAAGTCGGGCATCCTCGACTGAACAACGACACATCATTCGCCAGTGCAGCACTGGTCGCAATAGTCCTGAGTGCAAGCGTTCAACTTGGACTGCATTCAGTGAGTCGCGTCAGTTCAGTAAGAGACTCGACTGAATTCAGTGAGTCGCAGTTTCAGCCTTCAATTCCTCATGAAGAGCTTTGACATCGCGTCAACCGGCTCTGGCAGTCCTCGCTCGCGTCTGCGCTCATCAATAAATGTTGCGACCTGAGAGAAGACGTGAACACCATTCGGGAGAAAAAGATAAATGTAAGATATAAAGAGATACCGAATAAATGAGAAAGAAAAGTAGGATGTCAAGAAAAGTAAGAAAAGTAAGATATACAGAGATGCCTAGGAAATGAGAGAAAAGTGTTAGATATGAAGAGATTCCGAAAAAATGAGAGAGAAATGTAAGATATAAAGACCTACTCGAGAACTGAGAGGGAAGTAAGAGAAATATATACAGTGACCGAAGAAATGAGAAAGAAATATATAGAAAGATACCGAAGAAATAACAGAAATAAAAGAAAGAAATCGAGAAACCGAAGAAATGAAACAGATCAAGTGACAATAATGAAAAGAAAGAACTGAAACATTTATCCCAGCAACAGGAAAGATAGCCAAGTTTAACTTTCACATTAGGTTTTTATTCCGCAAGATGAAAATGAGCGAGGTGAAGTTTTGTATTTCAAAGCAAAGTGATTACGAACTACTGTAAACGAAACTTACCCAATTTTTGCAACATTTCAGACATCAGCACCATCAACAGAGCAAAATGGTTAAAAAGAGCAATAAATCAAAGCAACAGGTAGGAACAGTAGCAACAGGTGCGGCGAGCAAGACAAAATTGAAACAGTAGCAGAAACTTCAAACAACAACTATGTGCGTAGCAGATTTATCATAATAGCACACCAATTTCAGTTACACACATACATTTACTCGCGCAAATTTTTTTATCTAAAAGCTCATATAACGAACAAGTTTGAATCCACGATTTCTTCGAATTTTTTACCTATTTTTCCTTTTTAAACTCGGAAGCAACCACCCTGGGTTTGTTTTTTTGGTTATGTTCCATAAAATTTAGAACTGAATTGCGATGTTTGGAGCGAGTTGGTACTGCACCGTAATATTCACGGCAAGATGGAACCGATTGTAATATTTGACACAACAAGTACATAGACTGCAGTTCCATTTCGAAGCAAGATAACACTGTATTGTTGCATTTGATGAAAGACAGACCTGCGCAATAATATTTGAAACACGACGGAACTGAAAATTTGACTGAATATGACACTGCATTTTCATTCTTGAAACAAGATGTGTTGTAATGTATAGTGAAAGATAAAACAGAAAGTAACGTTTTATGGGAGATAAGACTGCTTTGTAACATTAGATGTAAGACAGAAGTGTATGATAAGTTCAGACGTAAGATTCAACCCCACAGTAATACTCAGTGCATAGTAAAACTGTAAGCCGTTTTTGATACCAAATGGAATTAACCAGCTAACAAATCCCTTTCTTATATATCCTACAAGCATCTTAGGAAGATAGCCAACAAATTACAAAGCTTCACTAAAATTTTCAATGGCGTTTTTCATCATATGTCACTCAGCTTCATTTCTCCTTGAGTAGATCGTGTTGGTGGAAGCCTGTGATGAGAAACTGTATCGAAAGACTATAGTTGAAAACAATAATGGAAAACTGCGCTGGAAGTTAGCGGTAAAAACTATGGACAGAAAACAATGATAAAAGATCACATTGAAAAACTATGATGGACGGCCGTCTTGGAAACAATAGACAGAAAACCTTAATTGAAGGCCAGGGTGGAAAACCAAAGGGGGAAAGTCATGCTGGAAGACCATGCTGAAAGGTATGGTGGAAGACCATAGTGGAAGACCATGGTGGAAGACCACGGTGGAAGGCCATGGTGGAAGGCCATGGTGGAAGACCATGGTGGAAGACCATGGTGGAAGGCCAGGGTG
>JACJUY010014368.1:0-17731 GCA_014220935.1 Platorchestia sp. MABIK | reverse complement strand
CTGGCGACCTTAATAACTTTGAACATGCATAAAATGTTCGTTTGTCTTTACGAGCGAATCCGAAGCTTCAGCTACGGATCTGAGCGAAGTTGAGGAGGGTGCCTTCGCGGGCTGCTTCCTCAGATGAAGATTAAGCTTGGTCCGGAGCGCGGGCACACTATGTGCTCTGACCAATACCGGCCCCGCTTCTGGGATGTATAATCCTTGACAGCCGGCTTTTTGTGGATAATGTTCACCGGAACATAATCTTCGAAGATTAGAGGTGAGCATTCTTTTTATCCATTGTTCTACTTGTCATGAATTGTTGTTATTGCAGCGTTTACTGACCCCGTTCAGGGTGTCAGGTAAAGACTATGTTTCCTGTGCCGGTTAGTTCTGGAAGTTTTCGCCGCTGAAGCGGGTTGGCGAGACAGTGTATCAACTGGATTACGTTGATCTTCAAGGTTTATATTATCTAGGTAAATCTTATCTTCTGCAATAAATTTAAAATTAGTTATTCATAACTTTTGGTAAACTTTACATGAGGTTAAACAGCAACTAATTTCTTTCTTTATTAATTGTGGGAAGTAAATGACGAAGGTGAACAACTCGAGGATTGACTATAGTGTGACTTGACCATCAAAAAATCAAAACAAACCGTTGCTATAGTAACTGACACGAGCGCGGTGTTTTCTAAGTAATTTACTCAAGAAACAACATAATTGATTTAAAACATTAAGCATCTGTGCACTTGAATACATCAAATTTTCTTTCTTTGTTGTCTGCAAGTAAGTAGCACGTATTTTGTTTTAAATATTCAATATATAACTTATTTACCCCAGAGTAGAATCCTAATCTCAAGACTCTCACATCTTAGTGACTAGTATTATGTATAGAAAAGCAACATTTACACTCTTATACTACTCGTGATTTTATCAAATCAAAGAAAATTATCAAGCATTTCGAGTAGTTCTTTGTTGGTATCAATTGAATGTAAAAATGAATATTTTTGATGGCGAATGTAGTTTGATTTTTTTATAGAAAATTCCTAATTCCTAAGATATTGATACCTATAGGTCCGAAATATATATTTAATTTAAAAACAATAATTTTGAAAGAAGAATTTATAGTTGAGAATTTTTAATCAATACATTACTCAATATGTGAAATATGAATCAGTTTGTTTAAAAAATTTTCTGCTAAGAATTACTAATGCATGATCATACATTTCTAAAATTAGATGTTTAACATATGTTGATATGATTTTTCATTTCTATTGGATTTCATAACTCAAAATTTTAATTGGTGATTTCTCCACTACTTGGCATATGCATAACAAATATTTAGGAGTTGCCAACTAATATTATCAGTAGGTTGTTTTTTTGAGTACTTGAATGAAATGAACACCCAATGTTTCTATTAGCATGAAAACAGAAAAATAATATTTTAGGTATTTAGTGAAAAGTATGTTTTTTTCAAACTTTCATTCTTTTTGCTTAAAAAAAGATTAACAGTAACAGAATTTGTAAGAAATTAAATTGGTTTTATTTTGGAATGTGATGGCTCTGCAATGTTGCATGTATTAGCTTGAAATATTTCATTCAGCAGTAAAACAAGGTTTATAATCTATCTTAATAGTCAATGTAGTATAGTAGAACACTAATATAATTTTAATTAGTAATAAATGTTGATATTAAATGAAGCTATATTCAATCATTTGAAATATTTGTAAAATTAATTATGATGATGATTGTCAAATGTAAACTAACTCTGTTTGTTGGATAAATGTTTTTCTCTTTCAAGAATTTTTTAAAACAATTTTCAAAGTAGTTATGTAAACTTGATTGTTTAAGCAATCAGTTGGGGTAGATTAGACGAGAGACTTAAAGTTTAATTTTGGAAAATTAGCAAATTATGAAATGTATGAAAATCAAATTATTAAGCATTGACAAATCATATGCTAGTGATGTTAGTTGTTGCATATGCCATTTTTGGTGGAAAAATTACTATTTTATTTTCTTACATTTTAAGAGAAAATTTTTCAGTCAACTATTTAAAATAATTTCTGCCTATGGACAATTACAAAAAAGTCTTCAAGCTTAATACATGATGTTCTAAACATGAACTGTTAAATTAATATTTTGTCTCAGTATATATACTGTAGGCACATTTTCAGGTTCAGTAAACTGTAATTATTGTAAACTGTATGTACCAATAGTATGATATGTGTTCTTACATAAAGTTTAAGGATACATGTATATATGTATAGAATTGTAGGCTATTGGGTGTTAGTGATTTGCTATAAAATTTTTCATCTGTTTTTCAGATTCAAGAGAACTCAAAAGATCTGATAAAAGTTTAATGTTAGGATTTAATACTTCTAGGATATCTTTACTAAATTTGAAAATAATTTTGATGGTTCAAGTGTGGCATCAAACACATCTCCCAAGATAATATGTAGTCAACAATGAATTTCCAGCAGTATCTCTTGTTTAGTATTGTAGTTATGACATTCTGCATGTTAGGAAATGCATTTAAAAACTCAGATACATTCTCTGTAATTTGTGAACAAAATGAAGTTTTCGATCCAGTTTCCCTTGAGTGCCAGCGATGTCCTGCAAATCAAACTACTACCAGCTCTCCGGCCAATCTCTGCTCTGCAAAGATGTTCCCTCCCTCTGTGTGCCAATGTGCCCCAGGGTTTTCCTTTCTAATGCAAGAAACAGAGACAATGTGCAAAGAATGTCCTAGCAACCATTCTACTTCTACTGATGGAAGGAGCTGCATCAGGTGCGACCCAGATGACTCATTTGATGCTGATCTCAGAAATTGCAAGCCCTGTCCTGATGGTTTTATATCCTCTGACCGGGATGTGAATGGAACTCAGCTGTCTGTGAGGCTATGCATTAAATGTGCCGAGGCAAGCCTAGCTGACCCATATCTCAACAAATGCGTTCCTTGCCCGCCGTCATTTGTTTTAACTAGTAACAAATGTGAGTGTCCAAAAGCGACACATGAAATTGTTAATGGTATTTGCGTCAAACTCTCTGAACTACTCACGATACCTGACAGAGAGAGCAGTTACTTGGTTGATTTTGCTCGCACGAAGGTGAAGTCTGAATTTTTACTGCAACATTACCGATCTGACGCCCACGGTTGTGTGTTCCTCAAAAACCAAACCGCCTGCCAGGCGCTCGCCAACATGTGTGTGTTGCTGCACTATTCCTATGATAACGAGCTAAGTGCTTGTGGATACTACAGGAGTGTCTTTGGAAAGACGGCTGCTGACCTTCCTGCTCATGTTCCTTGGATTTATTATGATTCAAAAGAAGCACCTAGTGTGCTGTCTGACACCAAAATAGAGACTGTCTTTAGTTTTCAGCATAGTTCTCCCTACAATGTTCTTAATTTTACGCTTGTGAAGTATTCTCCTTTTGGGGAGTTACTTAACATTGGCTCTGCTGAGCGAGTATTAGACCTGTGTCCTGAAATTAAAATTCATTTAAATACAGCGCTCAAATTTGGCATGAGTTTCACATCCAGTTGTTTGATTCCTAAAAACACTTTATGGACTGATTATGATACCTCGTTTTATGAGGTATTTCTAAGCTTCTTTAATACAGAAAAACAAAATTTTGAAAGATACCCAGTACCGGTTCTCAATACTGATTACAGAAATGAAAAAGTGTCGGTCAACAAAAGGGGTCGATCAAGTTGGCAACTCACTCGGCGTTTTTTTCTCTTCGATAATTTGAGTGGCAAGGACGCTCAATCGTCAAGAAAATCTCGCAGCGCTTCAGTAGTTCGCTATGCCAAACACATGAAGCTGATAGTCTCGAAACAGAAAGGAGGATCAGATGGATTAATTTATCCCCCTCTTTTGGTTTTGTCTTACGGAGAAGTGGAACGAACATCTTCAAACATGGATGGCAACGTCGGTGCGACCTTAGAAGTGCAATATCACATGGATTTCACAGATGCCAAGCGAAGCGTTTCTATTTCAGCCGGAGTGATGAGCATCTTTGCCGTGTTGTGGTCTCTCATCGAGGCGTACAGCTGGGGCAAAAGAAGTGGAAAAATCGGTGTTGATCTTTCTGGCGTGGTCAAGTTCCTGCTAATCGCGTGCGGCAACCTTGCAAATGTATTTTTCTTGGTTATGTTCTGTTCGTGCCTATACTGGACTGTGATTTTCAAGCGCCAGGGAGTTGTGTTTCTTCTGCTCCCATCACAGGACGACGAGTTTCTCATCAAGCAATACCTCATATCAGCTTTCGCATTGAAACTTGTACACCTGTGCTGCGTTCTCTACAGCCAGATGACTCTTGACTTGTTTTTGATCGACTGGGAGAAACCGAGGGCTCAAGATACCATTCCTCATCCTAAACTCTCTAAACGGGCTCAGCTTCAGAGAACTACTGGTGTCCAACCAATAAGTATTTGGAGGATTTATTTTATAGCGAATGAATGGAACGAAATTCAGTCTCTCAGAAAAATAAATCTTGCGTACCACTTAATCGCTATGCTGTTTTTCCTAAAGGTGCTCGGTGTAGAAAATCACGCCAACTTCGATCCTAATTCGACCTCAGTTGCCAAGGCGTCTCATTATCAAGCGCAAGCGAGCTTTGTGTGCCGCTTTAGCCTTAGTATATCCTTGTATCTTACTCTGATTGCAGTGCAACTGTTCGTTCGGTCCACAGTGTATGAAAGGTACATTGAGAATAAGCTGCAGCAGTTCATCGATCTCTGCTCCATGGCCAACATCAGCGTATTCATACTCGAAAATCCATTGTATGGCTACTACATTCACGGGCGGTCCGTCCACGGCTTTGCAGATTCCGACCTGCTCACTTTCTACGAGCAACTCAGGAGAGAAGAAGATGATCTGTGTGCGTACAGAGGCCTGGAGGCATCCAGTGACTGTCAAACTTTCGAGGTGATCACCACCTACCGCTTCAGAGAGGAGTACCTCCGCATCTTGACGCCAACGCAGCAACCGAACCCGCCTGCTACCTCCCTGCAGTTCTCTGCTGGTCACCAGCGCATCAAACTGGACTCTGCCAAAGTAGAGCTCACTGTTCATGCTCACGAGGCCATGAAGAATTTCTTTGAAATGTTCCTTCAGCACTCGTCTCCGGAAGTCGATTTCGTCATCAAAGACAAACTTTTCCTCGAAACTGTGCTTGATATTGAATTTCAATCTGTGGAAGATAAATGTCTCTTTTTTAGGGACCAGAAGCATCTGTTTGACAGAGTACTGCTGTACGGGCAAGAATCTCTTCTGATAGTGTTTGAAATTCTTCTCTTTACATTTGTAGACTTGCTTTCTTATGATTTTGTTCTGTCAGGTGTTGTAACTTTTGCGGTGGCCTGCGTAGTGGAGGCTGTGCGTAACGCGGGGGGCAAGAGAAATCTCATCAAGAAAACACTCGTTGACCAGAGGTTTTTGATATAATTTCAAGGAATGATTATTCAGAAATTTACATCTTTTCGCATTCATCGTTTGTTTTCATGAATATATTTCAGATGCTGGTTAATAGTCTTGTTTTCATCACGCTTGCGTTTATTTTGCTCAACAAAATCAAACTATTATTATCTTTTTATGACTTGGCCATTATAAAATCAAATTTTTTTAAAGCCTCAAAGTTAACCTGATTTCATGATCTTGTACTGCTTAGCTCTTAAACTCAAATTTAAAGGGGGTCTTCCTAGAGGCACTTAATCGTTTGTTCGATTACCTTCCTCATTTGTGTGGCTAATTTGATATTTTCTTCTTGCAGCTGTTGTTGCTCTGCTTCTGCACCACGCAATGCTCTTCAGGTTTGGCACCCGCTTGTAGTCTCCTGCTGCACCTGAAGCACACTTTTGCACTGGCACCATTACTCTTGTGTACATTTTTAGCATTATTTCCAGCACAAGTTTAGTGTTGTTTTCGGTAGACGTGTTTTCAGTTTCACTTGTATTTCATGGCACTCTTCGTCTGTACTTTATGATGATACATCATGGACTTCTCGATGAATGATGATACATTTCACTTTTCTGAGCAAGAAAATGAGTGTCCTTTGAACACTTCTTTATTGGACCAACTCAACGTTTCTGCCGAAGAGAACAAAGCTCACGATACTGCAGCTAATGACGAAGCCGACGCTGTCGCGAGAGAGTCTGTCAACGTTGCGGACTTGGTTGAATGCGAGCAACAAGAAAATTTTCCCTTCATGGAAGGAACTGGGCCGTCGGATGAAGTACTGGCTACGCTTCGCAAATGTCAAGCTTACGCTCACTTCTACGAGATGCCCTCTGTCATGCACTGTCTGGAGCAGCGTTCTGACGGCGCTGGTGGCTCTAAAGGTGAGAAATCTACTCTCCGCCCCGCTCTGTGTTTTCATGTTCTGGCGAGATTCAATTCGAGGAAGTCTTACTCCGTTATCATCTTCACCTCGTAATCGAATTTTTCACTGTGAGCTTCATTTTTCGACTGTATTTGAGGATTTATAGGAAAAAGTGTTTTCAGACGATTCGTTGAATCCTTATTACCAAATTCGAACTGTGGCAACTCGTTGAAAATAAGAATTGTGAATCTCAGCGTCTTGGATAGCCTTTCATTCTTGAAATATTCCTCCTCTTTTAAATACTTCGTTTTGTCGGAAAGTACCATGGAATAATAATTTTAAGCTTTTCACACTGTAACATCAGTGGTTGTATGAGTACATATAAGGGTTTTTGGTACTTCCAGCTTGGACACCATGTTGGCGCCCTGTTCTGCGGACGGTGGCCGTGGTCGGACGAACTACTCTGTTGCTTGGACATGGAAACAGCTGGTCAACCGCCAGTCTGGGCTCTGTCCTCGACAGCGAAGGGCAATGTGTGTCTCCAATCAAGCGCGTAAGCGTAAAGTTGATCTTTTCAGAACCACCGTTTTCTGTATGGCTGTGGTGTCAAATTTTGTGCAGTCAATGAAGCAAATTTCTTTTTTTGGTGGTACAATGAATAGTAACGAGATGGAAGGCCTTTTGATCATTGTTTTAATTCGTATTTTGCCCATGACCTAAAAATGAATTTGGGCCACTTATTATTCAAGTTTCTGTCTCTGGTATCTCTCAAAAAATTTTACGTTTGTTAACTGAACTAAATCATGGTCATTTGAAACAATACACAAGATCAGTTAAAAATCGCTGTTTTTTTTAAAGCAGTATGAAGTAACGCGAGGAACTTCGCAATATTCTTTTGTTCGGTCTCTTCTGCAAAAAAAAATTTCGTTCAAAGCTAAGTGTAAGACATTTGAATGCTAGACTTAGCATTAGGAAGTTTTACTTTGCATTTTTCAGACACGTCCACGAAGTACAGAGTTCGTTTTTTTAAGTATTGGTGAACCCTTCTGTGGAAAACGACCATGCAAGCATAAAACAAAACCTTACCTCATCGTCCAGATGTTTTAACTACTATTCAAAAATAAAACAGATTCCTGAATATCTGGTTTCCAAGTTTGGTCATTAAGGAAAAACGAAGACACTTGTCACATAAAGTTCATTCCAAGAGAACAACCACACTGAGTTTGTCCAAATATCTGAACAGGTCAGTGATTTGCTTGAGTCGCAAATTTGAGGGGAAGTTAAAAACAATGAGTATTCCAATGCAATTAATTATATTTATTATGAAAACGTTTCGGAGTACAGCTCCATGATCAGCTCCAAAAATACAAATCGTTATGTCTCTGAAGTGAAAGATCAAAAGTCTGTCCATCCGTTGGTTGATTGATTCTTGAAATCTTAAGCCAATTTTGCCGCAGGTGCTGGTGCACCACGAGCTGGAACCGCATGTACGCCGCTACCTGGCTCTGCTGCAGGAAGATCACGCCCTCACCGTGCTTTCCTTCCCGCAACTCGAGGTGGGCCGAGGTCTCTTCTAGAGCAGGTGTTCCGGTCTGAGTGATTGCTGACTTAGGAGATAAGTAGATTCTAGGGATTTTACGCTTTGGGTAGCGCTAGAGAACTGAAGACCTGGAACTTTGACGAATTTTGAGTCCTGGTAACTAGGAGTTATGGTTTTATATGAGGCCCCTAAATCACAGGGTGCCAAGCGTCATGTTTAGCGAAAACGAGTTGGACCAATTTTTAAACATAAGTGCTAATGTATCGTAAGATGATGATCCAGATGACCGTCTGTATTCCAATGTTTGTCATCATCTCTTTACTATTTCGGTGTCGTGTGTAGGTGGTGAGCCGCTTCAGCTCTGTGGCTCGTGTCACGTCCGCCGACGTCAACGGGAACGGCTTCTCGTCACTGCTTGTCATCAAGAGCTCTGGTGAGATCTTCCTCTGCCCTTACCTTTCGCCTACGTTATTTCTCTTATAAGGTAAATTGTGTGTATTTGGTGCGTCTCTAATTGCAGCCCCTCTGGAGCCCACAGCTTTGAGGGCGAGGGTCTTAAATTTTAGTTCCCATTTGAATCAAATATAATGAAGATGCGTTCTATGTCTTCTACAATGTGTACCGTTTGGTGTTTTCTAAGCATTATTTTAGGGAATGCGCTTAAAAATCCTGTTTTAATTTTTTCACCTGGTCCTAGTTTTAAAATTCCAGTGCCAGGTGATCAATATATCCGTTTCTGGTTGTTCATAGCTCTGTTCTGACATCATTTTTTTTCAAGGTGAAAGAGTGCGGTGGTCGCCCTTGTATTCCGATGCTGCGGATGCTGGTGACTCACAACCTCCTCCTCCGGCGGCCAAGCTGCGAGTGGCTGAAATTCTCCAATCAAAATTACATGTACGAGATGAAAGAAAGGAAGGAAATGAATGAAACAATGTCACTACTGTTGCTCATTTGTTGATCCTGCGCTGTAAAAACAGGATTCCCTTTTATGTTTTCCGCTCATATCCTAATTTTTGATGTGCTGCAAGCACTCAAAAAATAGCGCATTGGAAATTTGAATGATCATGTGGTTTTGGTAGTCATAAAATTGAGTACGTTTGGGATGAAGATGATTTGTTTTGATATTTCGCTTAATTTCCCATGAGTTTTAAAGAAAATTTCAATCTGCCGATTGGAGTACTTGATGAGCGTACCTGTGATACGAATACCACATTCTCACGGGTATAAATATAAAAAATCATGGATATTATAGGGTAGATAAATATTGTTGGTGTACATGAGTGAAGGATTGATGTTGGGAAGATTTAATAGGTAGGGATATCACAGTTGTAGATGCGCTCATTGCACAGCTTTCTTTGTTCTAGGAAACATAAAACTTGGCTTTTTATGTCTTCACCACCGGATTCAATGATGAACGTGATTAATCGAACATTTCCTCCTATTTTTGACGAGACGTGTACGCTAGTAATAAGATAAAATGAACAAATTCAGCTGATGATTTCCAAATTCAGGCGCTGTTCTTTCATTGAAACATTATTTTCTCATCCAACTCTTGTTCTTTACCCGAGACACTATTCGTTGGTCGAAACACTGATCATTACTCGAGACGCTGATCGCTCCTCGAGACATTGTTCATCACCCAAGACACTTCATTACTCTACACTCTTGGTTACACGACCCAGCCTAACTTTTTCACCGCCTGCATGCATGTTTTTCGCAGCCTAAGCGATTTAATCGCTTGAATCGCTTAGGCGGCGAAAAACATGCAGGTAGCGAAAAGTTAGACTAGGGAGGCACTGATCGCTCCTCAAGACACAGTTCACCACTCGAGACACTCCAGTAACCCAATCCTTCCCCACACGATGCCCCAGACGGCGAGCGACCGACTGCACCGCCAGGAGAGCAGCTGCCGCCAGCGTGAAGCCTTCGTCTCGAGACACGTGAGCGCACTGAGGCATGCGCTCGCTGGTGCTCCAGGCCCGCCTCTTGCGCAGGTGCTGTGTTGTTGTGGCCATGGGAGATGTATAGTTGTGTGTGTATGGCTGAGATATGTATGTATGGCTGGGATATGTATGTATGGCTGGTGCTCCAGAACCGTCTCTTGTGCAGGTGGAGTGTTGTTGCGGCCACGGGAGATGTATAATTGTGTATGCATGGCTGGGAAATGTATGGCTGGTGCTCCAGGGTTGCCTCATGCGCAGGTGGAGTGTCGCGGCCATGTGATAGGCAGGATTCGTTAGCTTTCGTAGGGTTCATAAAATTCTTAAAAAATCACGGTCGTAAGGAGATAAATAGGATGCATTAACTTCGGTAGAATTCCTTCAACTCTTGAAGCTTAGGTAAGAATATTCTTAAGTAGGATACGTTAAATTTGGTAAGGTTTTCCATCATCATCAAAAATTTTGTTTATTGTGTGCATTTTGAATCAAAATCCCTGAAGAGCACTATTTACTTTATATTGTATGACTGGAATTGCAATGGCTTGGATGATTTTCATTTTGTGTCAATTGACTATAATTTGATTCCCATACAGAACTGTCAAGTGTAACTTTTATTAGGTGTTCATTTTACCTTGGCCACTAGATAGGGCTGGCCATTATGAACATTACGTGATATATTTCACAACTTGGCCGCCAAATAGCGATGGCCAGTGTGAATGTTGTGATATACTTCAAAACTTGGCTACCAGACAGCACTGATTAATGTGAATATCATGTGTAATACATCACAACTCGGCCACCAGACAGCGCTGGCGAGCGCAAGCAGCACGGGCGAGGCGCTGTGTCGCGTGGTGTCGGTGAGGTGCAAGGTGCTGCACGGCCGCTCCCTGCTCATCTGCGCCGCCATCTCCAACTGCTCGTCCAGGTTTGCTTCACATGCTTACCTGTCTAGGGTGAAGCAAACACGTGAACCCAAGTGATGTGGTAGTGTGACTGTACTGTGAAAGAATAAGTGGACTTGTTTATGCTTTATTCCTTCACACTGGTTAGTTAGAAATAGGAAGTTATTTTAACATATGCCTGGTTATATGTACAGTGTTTGCCAGCGTTCGATTTCCCGTTTCCAATTGGCTTCCATGCAGTTTTTCTTCTGCATTAGAGTATCGTACGTGATTCTGCTGTGTAATAGCATAGAGCCTACAGTTTCAAGTTCATAAATTACTACTTCTACGTATGCCTATCATATCGAAAATCTTGTTTCAACATCAAAGTCCATAGGCACTACTTTTAGTAAAAATCTGAAACGAACATCAAAGTTCAAATGCATTGCTTTATTAAAAATCTCAAATTAACAACACCGTACTGTTTGTATTGACAATCTGTAGTTAACACCGAAATCCATAGGCATTACTCTTAATAAAAATCTGAAATTAACACCTGAACCTACGATATCAGCTCACTCTCACAGGCTGCTGCTGTCCGACATGGAGCTGGTGCTCAGTCTCCAGTCGCAATACAACGAGCACGAGAACTCTGCAGACCAAAGTGACCACCCTCATTTGGAGTACAAGACGCACGTTTATAAGAGCGTCATGCGCATTGCTAAACAGAAATCTGTTGCTGTGTCAGCAAACAAAACTGAAAACAGCAGTGCCGACGGGTCTGGCAGCCATGCTGGGAATGACGAAAGCCTTTCAGAAATTGCAGCGCGCCGAGAAAGTCTTTCAGAAATTGCGACGCGCCGAGCAAGCGACGGAGGTGATGGACCCAAAGTGCGATTTGGCGCTGGAGGAGGTGACTGTAAGTCCGGCACTCATATCGAGCCGCTCTCTCCGTGTCTCCTCAGGCCCAAGAAGCAGGCGTATGTTATTGGTGAGTGGCACACGTGCCTGCGTGAACTTCTACTTACTGTGAGCGATGAATTGTTTCAAGTGAGGCTTGAGTTGTGCCGAATTTGTATAGTTTTTTTTCAATTAACATAGTCGAATTTTGAATTAACACATCGTCCTTGTTTTTACGCCTTCTTCCATTTTTGATTCATCAATTCCCTGAATTATTCCTCAGCGTGTTTGAGCTTTAAGCCGCCATTTGGCTGCTCGTTCATGAGATGAAGCATCGTCATAATGTGCTTTCTTACGCGTACTCGACCCACACGAGCGATCGTTTTTGTGTTCCACGTAGCACAGTTCCTCACGAACGCGTAACCGTGCGTGACTGAATACGCCTTGAGGAAATTTTCCCGTTTATCGACTGCCGTTATTTTTTTTTTGTTTTAGAGTGCGGCGAAGACTTTTCTTCCTATTCATGCAGTATGCTGTTTCTATGCGCAGGTTGTCTTGTGTGGGAACACACCTTGTGCATAGGTTTCCCATTACCTAGTCCGCACTATATGGTGCTTTCCTCTTTTTTTTCTTGAGAACTCATGTTAAGTGGTTATGAAAGCTTAACCTAAGTTATATTCTAATCGTATTTTGTTGACAGGTTGTTTATACTCGGTTCCATTTTATATTCGACGCTATCGACTGTTGGCATTGAAATTCTTCAACTATTAAAGCAGCTATTGTTTTTATTTACAGTGAGTCTTGGCCTTAGGCAGCGTCTCATTATCTCCAAATCAATTTTGTGTCGATTTAAATCTTCCATTTGAATATCTATTAGCTCATTTTTTCCGGCATATTTAGGTGTGTGTCAGATATCATCTGAATAATTTTAAAATTTCTAATGAATTGAACCACTTTTGGCTGATTTTTTGTCAAAGTTTGACCTGCGCCAATTGCCATCTTAAGCATTTTGAGAATAAGTACAGATCATTCACTTGAAATTCTTTTGGCTGATTTCTTCCGTCCAATTTCAGTGTATGTCGGATGTCATCCAAATAACTCTCTCGAATTGATGTGTATTGTTGATAAAAAAATTTACTGACTGATTTGATGTGTCAAATTTAGCTGTGTGCCGGATGCCTGTGTTCAGCTCAGCGCGCTACTTGAACATCACGGGACTAATTCGCTTCAAGACCAAGCCACTGGGCATTCAAGATAAAAAATCGCACGTACTATCACCTTCCCATACTGAAAAAGTTACGAATACCTGTGGAAATGCGCGGGAGAATGCTGATGATGTTGGTTCAGCAATAAAAGATGATTCTACTGCCGGGAAAAGAAAAGAATTTGCATCTCCAGAACAGAAATATTCCAGGAAGGCTGACAGTCCAGCCGTTCGCTCCAAAGAAAAAGGTGTTTCTGTGGTGGAGGATTTTGTTACTCGCCATGGAGGGGTGTTCGTGAAGTACCGGTATCCAGAATACGCCGAAAATTCTGCTGACTGTTACTATCAAGTTCCCATCAAAACAATCGCTCTTGATGCTCTTAAAATAGATGCAATAAAAGTGTCTCTGACTGTTCCTCCTCCAAAAGCAGGTTAGTATCATCACTGTTGTGAGGTTCTAATACATGATTTACCTGAAAGTGTTCATGCGCAACGTCATTCGTTCCTTGGAGTTTCTTAAAAAATGAACGCTCAGCTTTTGATCAAAGAGCCTTCTGAGGATTTAAATTAACAGTTTTAGGATTGAATTACGCTTTCAACTTTTAAGTTACCTCGTGCATTGTTAATTAATTGAGAAGGCAAAAAAGGCGGCTTCACGTGAAAGTATTGTTTCATACATAGCATGGTTGATTTTCTCATTGGAATTTTTCTATCATGCCAAGCGATTTAGAGTGACTGATAGCATAGCAAAGGTATTCAGCAATTATTTGGCTCTTATAAGTAATGAAAATTTGAATTTTCAGAACGCAAAACTCAGTTTTGTGATTAACTTTCATTTGAGCTCATTGTCGATCCTCAGGATAAATATACGTGCAAACCTCAACTTGAAACGTATCGAAAATAGCCCCTGGCATTCGCAACTTAGTTCCAGTGTCAGGAAGTTATTATACTTTATCCCTCAAACTTTTTACCAGTCGAAAAAACGAACTTGTTTTGTCTTGTATACGTCGTGGTTCGCCTAAGTCGTATAACTAGAGGATCAAATGCATTAAAGTTGCATAACTCGAGATCAACTGCACATAGGTCGTCTAACTGGAAAGATTAACTGCACTTACTAGAAAATTAACTACTGTACAGGCGTATCGCTGGACTCACTCGCTCTGATAGCCGGCAGCGAGCGGTGCCGAGTGTTGCTGCACAGCCCCGTGTGTGGCGTGTCCATCGACCGGCTGCTCACGCAACTTGCCCAGCACTGTGATGTCAAACAGGTGAAACAATTTACATGATTCACTTGAACTTTCTCCTGGTGCTTAATCTCATGGATTGACATCAACGCGCTATACGTTCCACTTCCAGTTCATGGGCTATGGTTGTGTTATTTATTTAATTCAAATGCTGCCATCTTTGTGAGAAATTTATACTTTCCATTAACTACGGTTTGTCGCGTAGAGGGGTTCGTCCAATCATTGAGGCAAGTCCACGCGTTCAATAGAACGTGCTCTGAATAACAGGTTTGTTAGCATAAATGTATTTCGTGAAACCTCGCATCATCACCCCTTTTTTAATAAAACTGTACGTGTCCCTAAATTTATTAATGAGTATATATGTATATATTTTTTGTGCATAAATTCTCTTGCGGAATTACAATGGCAATTTCATCGAACATATTGAATTTGTAGAGCTTGGTTAGTCCGTTTCTCTGTGACGATCTTAATGATGCTTAATGAAAGTATCTAAGATACGAATTTCACCAGTGCATTTAGTACGAGAATATTTTAATCGCGAGTACTATTAGGATGGATATATTTGTTTGTCGTTCATATCATGAATTGTTCAGAGTGGGAAACAATCGAATACCGTCATTTTTGTAAAGTCGTGTAGAGTAGTAGGTCATAAAATACTCATGACTGCAGGTACCTGACGTGCACAATGTGCACGTGCTGTGCGCGACTGACCCCTCAGCGTCACTGCACCTGTGCGCCCTCAGTCTCAGGCAGGAGCACAAGCGCTGCGTCTTTGCGGACCTCTATTTCAGGTACTGAACAGCTGTGTGATTTGTATTTCAGTTGCGGATTTGCATAAAATGTCTTATGCAGGTAGTTGCTGGACGAAGCTTGGACAGAATGATGATTGTAATTAAAAGATGCATAGCTTCATTGTGGAAGGCAGAGTGACGACTACATTATTACCTTCTGTACATTACTGTGACCAGAGAGTAACTTGATTTTTATTAGGCATCAATAAATTGGTTACGTTAAGATTAGGGTAAAACAAATTTCCAGTCGTAATGCTGTACTACTCAAACGGACGCTTACATCTAAATCTGATACACATATTCTTCTGAGGTATTTCATATAACATATCTTAATATGACAACGAAAAATGATTTCTTCTTTTTATAAAACGTCAGAGAATGAGGAGTGTATTCGTAATTGAGTTTAATGTATTAAAACAGCCGTTTTTTTAACGTAATTTATGCAACAGGAAATCAGAAAATGTGCACATAGATGCTATAACCTTGTATAGGCACTCGTGTGATAACTTGAGCTGACTCTCAGAAGGTTACGTCATTAACTCTTTGCCGTCATCGTATTTTGTCTGAAATGGGTACCGGTCTTTGACCAGGGGAAAGCGTCATGGCGTCCTGGTGTTAGTTGTAAGGCATTTGAAAAACCAATGTAAAAAGTGATTTGTATCATGCTTCAAATGGAAATAAAGCATCCGTAGATGCCGATGTTTGTTGAGGGCCTAGTCAGGGAGTGGTATAGGAGTCGAAACGTAAGCTTCGAATACTTCTATGAAAAATATAATTTTTTTAAACTAATCAGTGTCTGGAAAGTGTTATTTCCTTGCGGTTCACAGGTTTTTTGACCAATAGTTACATTACATAAAGCGGTGTTATTGATGTATTTCCAGAGATGTGCGCCAAGGCCTGCTGCTGGTTCACACTCTGAAAGCTATGCTGCCGTTCGATGCAGTGATCTCTCTAGCAGGGGCGTCGTTGCCCATCCAACGATGCTCCGGAATGCTAGCCGAGGAGGATCGAGTAAAATTGCTGCGCGAGAAAATGAGCAAAGTCGTCCAGTTTTTGTCGACGGGACTTCAAGCGAAATTTGACCTCAGAGCAGGTCAACGAGGGCAGACACAGAAACGATCTAAGTTCGAAGATTCTAAATCTCACAAAGAGACCCCAAGTGTAGCAGAAATATACGAGGAGAGACGGAAGCTGTTTCTTGAATCAGGGGCTGGGTTCACGGTCGACACAGTAATTTATGAAGAATGGAAGTCGGAGTTAAGGAGCTTGATGGGAGAGTTTGATGAAGCTTATTTGAATGCTCACGAGTATGAGCGGTGACGTGTGCTCGACGCTTTGATATGTCAATGAAGCGCACTAGCCGGGATGCATCATATCATGATGGTAGGTCATTTAAGGCGTATGAAATACGCTTTAAACGTATGAAATGCGCCATAATATTGTGTGTAAAAATATTTCTCCTAGTGTAGATATACTGGAAGGAACTCTAAATGTAGCAGTTCTTTCTACATATTTACTACTTTAAAATTATGTCACAATGTACAACTTCTGAGTATTGCAGCACATTACATCGGTGTGGGTACCAAAAGAAGAATATATTCCCGAATTTATTGTTTGTACAAAGGAAGAGAAACACATTAGAGTTATTTCATCCTGCACGTGAATTGTTTTCTTGGACCTGGCCAGTGGAAGGATCTATCTGGAGGTGCTTTTTGGACTTGAGTTTGTGCTCGATGAGATGCTGCCGCCGCTCGTCCTCCCGCCTCTCCTCGCCCAGCGCGCCACCGCGCTGCTTCACGTACTCTATTTCCTTCAGCAGGCGCAGTGCGTCCGTCTGCAAACAAACGGCAAAATATTTAGGGATGCCATTCTTATCTTATATATTTCCTGGTTTTAATTAAGGCTGTCAAGAGAAACGGTTTGTGTGAAAATACAAATGTTGAGCAAACAAGTTAACTGTAAGGCGATAAATTATCATAGGGCAAAGCATTAACATGTGTAAAAAATATACCGTGAAACATTTAGTGATGCTATTTCTATGCTGACAACGGCTATCATGGGAAATGGTTTAAAAATTTAAATGTTGAGCAAAACGAATATTAGGCAACAGATTAAATGCTAGGCAAAACATTAATTGCTTGCTAGGCAAAACATTAATTGTTTGCTAGGCTACTCTAAGCTAACAGCTGCAAAGATCAGGAAATATTAGCTTGTAATTTCACTTCGGACGTTGGGCAAAGCATGTAGCATTTGCACCTCCACGCTAGAGATGTGACTCAAAAAAAAACCGTGCTGTTTTTTTAAAAAAAACATGTTTTTTTTATAAAAAAAAACCATGGCCAAAAAAACGCGGATATTTTTTTTTTTTTAATATTTTGTTTGAAAATAACTCAGCTAGAAAAAGATCCACATTACATTATTTGTTTTCATGTCAGATTATAAAATAAAGCAGCATACTTCTTAATTCATGGTTTTCTATGGTTGTATGAAATTTTTCATTTTCTGTGGTTTCATGTTTTGATATTTCATTTATTTTACAATGCATGTGAATCACCTTCAACTCCCCAAATAGTGTGTTGTAATAATATATCTTTACTTATGGTCATTGATAGAGATGTGACCAAAAAACCATGCTGTTGTTTTTATGTTATTTTTACAAAAAATCATGACTAGAAAACATGGATATTAATATATTTTATGTGACCAAAAAACCCAATGCTGCTTTTTTGAAAAAACATTGTTTTTTTACAGAAAAATCATGACTAAAAAAACATATATATTAATATATTTTATGTGACCAAAAAAACCACGCTTTTTTAAAATGTTTTATTACAAAAAATCATGACGGAAAAACACGGATATTGGTATATTTTATTTGACCAATACAACTATGCTGTTTTTTTAAAAAACATCTATTTACAGAAAA
>JACJUY010014367.1:2891-12945 GCA_014220935.1 Platorchestia sp. MABIK | reverse complement strand
CTCTGTGGCTACTGTTATTGACGCTATTGCTGTCACTAGCTTTGGTCTCTTCCAATTACCACTCCTTCAGTCTCTTTTCCTGCTATCTTTCCTATATTTTCTTTTGGTTCATCAAGTGTTTTTGTTCAAGTGTCATTCACCGCCACTGCACCTGCTCTCGCTACTACTTCTAATTCTGCCGCACACTTAATTGTCACACCGGCGGTCACCTCGACTGCTGCCACATTCCTGCTGCTGCCGCGGCCACTGCGTGCAGCACCGCGCTGAGCGGCGCAGCTCGCGCAGTACAGACTGCATCAACAGGCTGCGAAACAACTGTTATGACTGCACTTGTAATTTGTAGAATTAATATAAATGATACTGGACAAGATCCCTCGTGAAACTGGCATTCAAAACTCGGTATTATGAGCCACTTTAAGATAGCATTCGACTAATTTTAACGCAGTGTGAAGTGGAGACGATGAACGACTAGATTTGAAATTCCTAGAGACAGGTGACCCTTGTCTAACGGTTGTTGACCGTATTTTGGGAAACATCTGAAATTGAAGTGCACCATAGTTTTGATGGTAACTATAATGGCCGCTTGGGCAAGACATCCAACACCCGAAAGATGCCTAGCAACAAGGCGATGCAAACGTCCACTTCGAATCTAATCTAAATTGTTGCTATTATTTAGACTTAGATTTGCTAAGTGAAATGCCGTTGATCGACTTAGTAATTTTTGACAGGATGCATCCAAGTATACTATAAAAAATGCACACGTAACTAAAAATTATAAGCTCTCCAAGATATTAGAACAAAAGCATTAATGCTTGAGAGTAGCGTGTCGTTATCACTGAAAATATGGCTTTATTTTAGCATTCCTGGTTGGTGACAGGCATCTAACGCTGCTGTCTCTTTGTAGGATTGTTTCACAGTCTTCGCTACACGTGAGGTTTATCTTTATGTTCATGCTTAGTGCACGCGCTCGTCGTTTGGCCACGTCTTCGTCTTTACAACTGCACGTCTTTTTATCTGCATTCGTTGAGCTCTTTTCCTGGGCTCCGTTGCATGACAAACGCCCTTCTTGTCTGCATGCATTTTGCTCCTCCACTTCCTCGCACGTCAGGCGTAACTCCTTTTTTGCTGCACCGCCACGTGGTGTTGGTCCCGTGAAATTATGCAATCTATTTTCTCTACTCATTCACAATATTTTTGACTTCGTTCAAATTTTCGTTAAGTTCGTTTTCTTAAAATTTAACGAAATGACAAGTGCGTGAATAAAACTCGCAAGATGCAAATTATTTCTTATTTGCTTGACTAATTGACCCCTCCGTCTCTAGCCTCGCTCTGCGAACTGGATACCTCAACACTGAATGAAAATTGATAATTTTTGATCTTGAATCAAAATTGTTCATTTGATTGAAATTTTGACCAGTCAAAAATAACGGAATGGTAAAACGAGGATTACATTTGACTAGTTCACTTCAGCTCAGTAATCCCTTATTAATTAAACCACTAATTCAAAACTAACCTCGTCATTCCTGACGACACGATTACATTAGCGATTGATAAACACTGAATTTTGTTATAGGCTCACCGCTTATTTATTGAAACTCAGCTCACCGCTCATTCTTTGGAACTAAAGATAGGGAGGAGCTCTAATTCAGAGCACACACACACACAACAGTTACTGGTCACGCTCGTCAGCTTGAGGTGACCACGCCACCGCGCGGCCGCCGCCGTGACGAGCTGCGGAGAGAGGCAGATCTGCAAGTCGCCCCGCACAAACTGGACCGCTGCCACTCCTGGGAGACAGGGTTCTCTGGTGCACGGCGGCACGCACTCCCTGGACACGCGCACGAGTTACGTGGCGCACGCAACATCCACGCGAAAGGAGTTAGGTTGAACTCTTGTGATGCTAATGCTGTTGGGAACTGTGAGCTGGGTGTGACAGAGGAAGTTTTGGCGCGTGCATATCTGCGGTGAGCTTGCATGTCAGATGTGGCTTGCTCCGCATTCATTTGCTGCAAGAATCAAATGTGGCATACTCTGCAAAATTAGGTGTGGCATACTGTGCACTACTGCAAAAATTAGGTGTAGCATGCTGTGCACCACTGCAAAAATCAGATGTGGTAGATTGTGCACCACATAAGACTAGTCGTAAAAGTCTCGTCTATTTAACGATTAGATCTAGATTATTTTCCAAGTTACGAAAACCGCGGGAGAAATATTTTAAAGTATTTGCAATAATGGGCATGGAAACACACAATTCGATGCCACATGAAGGAATGAAATACATCAATAAGTATGAAGTCATTTATGACACACATTTGCACGAACGGGAGACGTATGCTGCAAAAGACACGTCGATCGTTCCGTGAGCAGCGGACACGCTCAGGTGAAGCCCTCAACCTTTCTTCTCCTCTCCCTCTTTATTTAGCGCACGGACAACGCTGTGTTGTCCTGCTCACTGACGTGTATTGCGTGGATGGAGTGCGCACAACACAAGTTTTTGCTGCGAGATTACGACTACTCGACATCTACGTTTCATGTTGAAGGTTCGAAGTGAAATTGATGTCCTTGCGCACCACAGTCCAAGTCGTAGCAAAATTTATATCGTCAAGTTGCAATTCTTCTCATCACCGACTTGTTTGCATGTATTACGCAGAAATTTCCACGAATGGTTTCCACGGTGTACAGTATAGAACACGGCTGTATTGTAGATACCGCGGAGTTTCTTTCATATCTAGAAGCTTTAAAACATTCGCAATTAATAAAGACCTCTAAAAGAGTTCAATTTTAGCATTCAGATTTACTCACGACGAACAAACCATTCATGAAACCGAAATGAAATCACAAAATCAGAACGAAAATAAAAAGCTGAATGAAAATTTCTAAATATCAACATTTTGCTCGCCGCTCTGCTCTATTGCAATGTGTCACTTATGTGTTCCACGGGATATTTTTTATATTCAATATACAATTAAACAAGAGCTCGAGAATATAATTCTTCCTGCACTTCGTTTCCTTGTTCGCGAACATCGCAAGTAGGACTTCACATCTTAATGTTGACTTAATCTTCACTTTTGATAGACTAAACTTCTTTCTTTAAAATCTGGCTCCTACAAGATAACAAAGACGACGTATAACTTGAATGGCATCGTGAAAATGAGCCACTTAGCTCGATTCTGTAGCCATTCTCGTTCCTTTGTGTAGAAGTGTACTTGACCCGTCAAAAATAACGGGATTCGACAGTTTCCTTTAAATAACCCTTGAGATATGAATGCCAAACCAATATATTCATTCAAATGGTGCGTGCGATTAAAATGTTCTTGCACTTGTGCATTGGTGAAACTTGTCTTACAGAATGGTCTTTAAGCATCCTTATGAGCGCCACAGACACGCACCAACCAAGCAACAACTGTGTATTATTATCTAAAATTACTATTAGCCAAAAAGTTTTTGAATCATTTGTTAAATTTTTATCATCGCGATAAACTGCATTTTCTAACGATAGTTTCAATTTTCACCCAACAATTTTTTACTTACAAACTAAAGTGAGTGGATGCCAGGTTTAATATATAATTTGAATAGTATCTGTGATACCAACCAAGCAAGCAGATTCCCATTGTAATGACATAGGAGAAATTACGCTCAAAAATATGGTTATTTATTTATAAAGTTATGGAGACACCGGACACTTTACTGAATAGTGTTGACTAGAAATACGGTAGCTCCCTAGATCTCTCTGATTTGTGTGGAACAAAACTAGAATACGAGTTTACTAGGGGGAGATCACTTATTTAACAAGAGAGATTTAACAAGTTAATTTAAACCTCCCTAACCGTAACAAAGGTGCTACAAGGAGAGAAAAGAGGAAGACACAATTTAGTATGGACTCTAAGGAACGCGGAATCTGTGCACAAAGTGCAGAGAAACATAAGTAGGGACTGAAAAACAGGACTGCAGTGAACCGAAAAAAGATGGTCAGTAACAAAACAAAAAACTTTTTTGATTTCAACAAAAGGAAGACTCTCCACCATGTTATTTACTTGTGTTCCAGTGAGGACCAGCGCTCCGTCTTCCTCCCCCTCAGTGATGGCTGTTGTCGGCCATTTCCAGCCGGAAGCAGAGCGTTTTCCACGTAAAGTAGCCGTATGAATGCCTAACAAGGCAAATGATTTTTGTCATTCAGCAATAATTATTCTTTTATCTTTTTTATCTTTTATCTCGGACCTCGCGTAAAAACCTCACATGGATGCTAACTCCCATGGATAAATGGACTTACAACTTCAGTAAAAATATAGTCTCTCACTGTTTGAATTGCTTGTCAGAAGTGAAGGTGATTAATCAAAAAGAATGACAGTAACACAAAAGATAAGAGTTTAACATTCAGACCACACTCGCACTCGGAGCTTTTGATGCGCTCTGCAACAGCCGCCTTCACTGATCCATAAATACGATTGAAGAAATGCGTAAGTGCTACGAATGCAAGTAACTCCTACATTCATGACGCACAGTTTTGTTCAGCGCTGAGGTGAGCTCGGTGCGCTGGACATTACAGATGACGGCAGGAGCGCGTCAGCTGCAGAACGTGACGTTGCACCTCACTCCGTCATTTTCTGCAACTTTCCTCGCTCTACCAACTTATGCCATTAAAAGATCTGCGATGGCGAATGCATACAAGGGAAATTTTCCTGGGAATAGAGGAATATTTAGAGTTGCTAATATTTCCCTCAAAATTCAGTGTTTGTGACAACATTCCAGAAATCACCTTTTTTTTCTAGATCAATGCTGAGGTAGCGCACTTAGTTAAAACGAGCTTGGTCTTGCACGGCCGACGGGAATAAAGCAAAATTCTCCACAATCAGCAAAGGTGTGACATCTTTTCTTTAAACCAACACTAATGTTCTCATGCTAACTAGAAGTATTAGTTTAAGATTGAATTTATTATAAGTTAGTTTTAGCCTCCCATACCACAACAAAAAGGTTCTAAGAGAGGAAGGATGATGGAATCATTCAGTAAGGAGTTGAGAACGCGGCATCTATGCACAAGGCGTGACCCACTTAAATTCTTTGCACATAAAGCGTTTAGTTGCGAAGGAAGTTTAGGAAATAAGACATAAGTTGAAGAAGAAGAAAGTCACACTTGCTGAAAACACGGACAGTAGTGAACCGATAAAAGATAATTTGAGCAAAACAAAAACTATTCAAATTTAAAAAAAAGACGGCCTATCTAACCTTAAGCTTGGGACCTCACATTTTTCTCTGGGAGTGCTAATTCCTATCGCAATTTCATTTCAAAATTTGCCACGTTTATAGAAATATTTAAACTTCCCATACAAAGCAACTCGTTGAGCTCGCAACAAGGAGGAAAGACACTCGGCGTGTGGTAGCTAGGCTTCATACTGTATATTATTATCCTCTCCACCATGTTATTTACTTGTGTTCCAGTGAGGACCAGCGCTCCGTCTTCCTCCCCCTCAGTGATGGCTGTTGTCAGCAATATCTAGCCGGAAGCAGGGCGTTTTCTACGTAAAGTAGTCGTATGAATGCCTAACAAGGCAAATAATTTTTGTCATTCAGCAATGATTATTGAACAATCATCAGGATCCTAGTAGCGATAGTCACATGCTCGAAGTTTGTGTTGTCGTGCATTGATGAATCGTGAAACCCAGCAGGAGATGAAACGAGTCTTATTCCTAAAAATAAGTAACCATCATAACCAAGTAAGAATCAAAGATAATTATTTGTTCAATGTTCATTATCCGTTTTAGCTCAGTTAAAGTGACTGTCATGGAAAACCTCGGAAGCTTTAGTGACGTCATGAGGGCGAAAAGTTCTAGAAATTTCGATTGGCGCAGCCCGTCGCATGGGCGGAAAGAAATGTAAACATCTCCGTGAAATGATAAGGTAAAATGAGAAGAAAAATAAAAAACTAAGGTACCCGAACAGGATGTCAGTTGCGCGGTACGCCGTTCTCGCCATTAGAGAGTGTAGTAATGATTTATAAAACAGGACTACTTAACCATGCAATTCTAAGCCCACAACAGACTCAAGGAACTGAAAAGTTGCTGATTTCGTGGTTAGTAATCAAATTTACCACTGAGGGGTGCTAGTTACCTATGGTACTCTGACGAGGACCGACATCATCAGCGTTCTTCCCCGAGAATCAACCCTACTCGGCTCATGAACCCTATGCTTATTCCCGAGGAACGCGAAGTCATGAAAAACCGTTGTTGGACATTCCCCTTCGGCGAATGAGTCTCAAGAATTGCTAACTTGTAAGAACATAAGAGTCAACCAAGTTAGAACCACAAACTTTTGAGAATCACCATCACAAGGAAGAATTACCAACTAGCATCAAATCCGTAAAAATTACAGTAGAGTTCTTGACAATCGACTCATACATGTCCGGATGTCATGTTATTCCTATTGTCAAGTCATCCGCATGAAGATGGGAAAATTAAAGATTTATTGCAATGCAAATTACTTTATTGCGGACAAAGTTTGTAGGAACATTCCAAACATAGGAACATTTGCCAGAATTGCATGTTCACATTCAAGAACGAAACATCATATTTGTGTTTAGACTAAATCAAGGAAAAACACATATTAAATTAATGTTTCCACGATTGTAATAAATATGAGCTTCATTTTACTGTGAGTAATGTAACTGTTCTGCATTTTACTGTAAGCAATGTAATTGAAATGATTTAAATGAAAATATGGAAACAATGCTAATTTTATTCATTGCATGTCCGGTTGTCACGTGAGTCCGGTTGTCAGGTGTCTGGTATTCATGTTAGTCCGGTTGTCAGGTGTCTGGTATTCATGTTAGTCCGGTTGTCAGGAACTCTTCTATATAATCTCCGTCCGAATGTTAGTATTTAAAATTTTATTCCATTTCTTGAGTCTGTTCTCGCCAGTTCACTGCGCAAAAATTAATCGGGCTTACTACAACCAAAAAACCTGTTGTACTGTAGTGGAATGTGTCACGGTCAAGCCAGGCTGGTACGAAAAGCTGAGACGAATGTAGAGCAAAAGCTAACGGTTACACAAATCATTCTAAGGAACAGAATCTACGTACTTTGAAATGGCGTAAAACGTCACGCCGGATGCCGAATTTACCTCGTTTCACCGCCTTTGAGTAAGAACAAGTGACGTGTTATCTGGCGAGCACCGAGTTCAGCGGCCTGGAAAGTTGCGTTACTTCTGTTGTGCGATACAGGCGAGGTGTGAGGGTGAAGAAGCTGAGCATTTGAACTTTTTTCTTCAATTCTTAGAGACGCATTGTCTTGAGACGGAGTCGCGTTAAAGAGTTGGACACAGAATTGATGTTTTGAAGTCGGTTTATCGAGTCCGAGTCATAAAGTGGCTTAAATGGATCAGAGTCAAAACCTGGTTATTGAGTCAGAGTCACAAAGTTTGGTCGGATTTATGACGTTTGGTTAATGAGGGTCATAAAGTTAGGTCATTAACATGGTCATTAACATGGTCATTAACATGGTCATTAACATGGTCATTAACATGCAGTATTCCTGGAATTAGGATCCACATTGCCATAACAGTGCTGAGTAAACTTACGAGCTTAATTTTTTTCAAAAGTTATTTATCTCTTGATGCGCATGTTATATAGCGGCAGGATTTATATTCACGTAAAGCCTTATCCCTTGCAAACAGAGTACAGCAGTGACTCTGCTCACAACCCACGTTTTGTGAGGCCGATTTAAAACAACTCACTAATTTTCCTCACTTTATTTTCTATTCTCATGTCTGTTTCTTCAGAGAAAATTTGTTAAGCGTTCTGATAAATAAATTATCTTGTTAGAAATTTATTTCATTTTCTGGGGTTTGAACATATTCTTCAACAATGCGCTTAACAGAAATTGATTCATTATTTGTGTTGCTCCTGTTAATTCAATAATATCCTCTTCATAGAGGCCAGCGTACGCGCCCCAACCTCTTTCACATTTTTCTTATTCATGTTAATTTTTCTTGTTCCCGTTAATTTAGAATTTCGAGTGATAATTATGATATTGAGATCCTTTGAGCTTTGCGGCTCAACGTCATTGAACTTGCCGTGGTCAAGCCTCGCTTAATTCACAACCTGTTGAGGCCGGTTCATAACTGTTCACACATCCTTCGTTCTGTTGCATATCGCCAGGTATTAGTTTACTATTTTTGTATACCATCTCAGGAGTCACTTAATCGTGTGTGGACGAGCTGTGAGCTCAGTAGCTTTGGAGAGGAGCGTTTAGGACTGGTCACGAAAAGAGCTGTGCAAGGAGAACAGCATGGCTCTCGGGTATGCACAGATCATCGAGCACTGTACAGAGAGAGCACGCATTACTTGAGGAAAGCCGTCAGTAAAGTAGCTGAGTACGGTGTGGCCCAGTAAGGCAGGATTCCGTTGTGGAGACTCGCTTCTTATGCCAGAAGGTGAATTCGTGCCTCCACGTGCAATGTTCGTGTTTGCTGTGTCTGGTGGTGCTCATCAATTCCATGCAGTGAGACGGACTGCACTAAGTTATGATTGCTAGGAGCAAAAGTATTGCCAATAAGGTGCGATGATTTCACAGCACGCCTAGCGAGATCAGATGAATTTATGTGCTCATAATCGAGCGTAAAAATCGTCACGCTAAATCCATGATGAATTTGAATTGTGGCTTCAACCAAGTTTCATTGATTCGCATTTTTAGGCTCCGTTATTGATTAACGAATAATTTATTTATTAGCTGGTCGAAATGTAGGCTTAAATAGATTTGTTGGTGAGCTTTGAGCTATGAAATTTTAAAACAGAAAATTCCACACCACATTTGATGCTATTTGTTAATTTTCTGAGTTAAATGTTGTCAAGATTACAATATCGTGAAGGATTGGCGGTCGTTATTTTCGTAGCGTAGATTTTGCCTATTGTGATGGATCCTTGGTATCCAGTACAATTTTTGATAATTTACTATAATTTAGTTTCATCCTCCCGTGCCACAACGAAGATATTGAAATAGATGAAGAATGAAGGCACTATTTAGTTTGAAGTTAAGAAAACGCGGAATCTATGCAGTGTTCCGGCACAGAATTCCCTGCGCAAACAGTAAGCTGAGATAGAAGGAGGGAAACACGAAAAAAGTTGAAAAAGAAATAGGGGCTGAAAAACAGGAGAACAATGATCAGAAAAAATATGGTGCTTAGCAAAACAAAAAAATGTTAGATTAGATGTTATTAAAAGCCTCCCTAGCCGTAACTAAAGTGTTCCAAAGAGAGGAAGGAGGAAGGCACTATTCAGTATGGAGTTAAGGGAAAGCGGAAACTATGCAAAAGGTACACACATAGGAACAAAAATTTGAGAAAGAAGTTTATGAAATAAGAAAAAGTTGAAGAAAGCAATACACATAGGTACCGAAATACAGGACAGCATTGAATCGAAAAAAAATAGTCCAAAATAAAACAAAAAAACTATTCTGCCTCAACAAAATAAAGGCCTACCTAACCTTAGCTCGGGACCTCATATTCCCCATGGGAGAGCTAACTCCTATAGACACATAAAAAAAGAATGCGAGTATTTTATTGAACAAAAAGAAGGCCTGCATAACTCTCACATAGGGATCCAACATTTTCCTCTGGGAATGCTAATTTCGAAAGATTCAATAGCTGTATTTCCCTGAGGGGCACATTTTTTATTACCATTGTTAACTTTAACTAGGACGTATTCCACGCGCTCGTCCCTTGCTCATGTTTCTCGATACTTTATATGTGAATACTTCGTGATGCACTCCAGCTGACAGCCGCGTCTGATGCTTACACGGAAACTGTCTAGTGCACTAGTTCCAGCAGCCACGAGCTGCGCTAGTTCCAGCAGCCACGAGCTGCGCTAGTTCCAGCAGCCACGAGCTGCGCTAGTTCCAGCAGCAACGAGCTGCGCTAGTTCCAGCAGCCAAGAGCTGCGCTAGTTCCAGCAACCACGAGCTGCGTTAGTTCCAGCAGCCTCGAGCTGCGCTAGTTCCAGCAACCACGAGCTGCGCTAGTTCCAGCAGCCACGAGCTGCGCTAGTTCCAGCAGCCACGAGCTGCGC
>JACJUY010014366.1:5584-17734 GCA_014220935.1 Platorchestia sp. MABIK | reverse complement strand
GTGCGTTGTAGCCCGACATCCCCACAATTAGAGCCGTACGGAATTATTCCGTCGCTTGGCCCCGACATGGAAGCAACAAGGAAAAGAGCCCTAATATGTCAAAACAACCGTGGTGGGCATTTAAAGGATATTATATTCAGAACATAGTGTTAATAAACAATAAAATTATTATTCTTTTCAATAAAACAAGTTTCAACTTTCTAGCGTTCTTAGTTTTCTATTCACTAGCAAATTAAAAGGGTCAGTTACTCCTGGGCCACCCTGTATATCCAGAAGAGCGTCTGAAATGTTAAGACATTGTTGAAGTGTGGTTGAGGTGTGATCAATAAAAGTGTGGTCAATAAATTTTGACGAAAGAAATGAATAAGTTAGAAATATCCGTTCGAGAACACTAAAGCTTAAAAACTTCAAACCGGATATAAAAGAGCTAGCAAAAGAGCTAGTAAATTTTCACAGTAGATGTAAAAGAGCTAGAAGCAAAGCATCAGCCGCAAAGCTCTCATCAAAGTCAACGTGAGTAAATATTCTAGTATACACATTTTATATTATTGTAATAAACGTGGGCAATTATTTTTTCAAACCGAAAAAAGGTGTGATCGGATGAAAAAGGGTGCGAAACCCTGCTGTAGATTCTGTCAAAAAAATTTGGAATTTACCCATTATGTTCGTACGCAACTGAGTTCACAACTCGAGTCTGAGAAAAAAATTTTCAATGAAAACGGTGGGTTAACTACTAACGTTCAAATTCAACTTGTCGAGGAAATTTTGTCTTACCTGGAGTCGATATTTTGAGACTCGTAGAACGTCTCACGTTAAAATGGAATATTGATAAGAACAAGGTATTCAGTAATGCATTGTCCGAAAATTCAAACAAATCTTGAAATTGCAGAAAATTCAATACGTTCATGAGTTATGATTTTCCGTACGTATTTACTCTAAGGAGGCGGTCTACCCAAGCAAAATAATTCTGTAATTTACGTATGGATTTCTCAGAAATTTTCACAGTAGGTGTGAAATGCTGCAACGATTATTCTGTTATTAATGTTTTTTGTATCTGCATCTGATTTTTTTTAAATGGAAAAAAACTTTTTCTAATTCTACCTACTTCTACAATTTTTGAGGTACAGAACCGGCAATTGATTTTAGATAGCTTATATATCTATCTAAAGATAAGGTTTAGTGAATTTCGATGACTTCACTTTCGGAATTTTAGGAATTTTGGATAAAATTTTGACTACTTTTTTGTTTTTTAATTTTTCGTGTCGTAAAATTTTCAAAATAATCATTTTTTCAAAAAATTGGAAACCTTATGAATAGATCTTGCTAAACCCTATCGAATGGTATATTTCCCATTCTTGTACTGCAAAAAATTGTGGAAGAAGATGCATTTGAAGATGCCAATTATCAAGTCTCCAGAAAACGTGTTTTCTCAATAATTTTTTGTTTTTCTTCCTAATTTTTGAACTAAGTGTCTTTTCCAGTGAACTCATGAGCTTTTGTAGCGCTTTTTAAGCCCTTTTGAGTGATATGTTTGCCATTGCTGTAGCTCTAGGACTCTGGGAAAAAATCTACATCAAAGGACAATAAGTGTGAGTATTCAAATTATTCATTTTTCCAAACATTTTTTCTTATTTTGATCACGATGTGTTATTTTTAAATACACACCTTTGCCTTGTAGCTTTTTCAAGCTGTTTCGATTGGTGTACTCGCCATAGCCGTAGCTATGATTCTGCGTCTGCCGTCGAGCTATAAATGAAAGCGTGTGTCCACAGAACAGCTGGGTTCTTAAATCGTCAAAAATCATTACTCAGAGATAGAATGTTTCGTTCGAATATGAAAGCACTTTGAGTAGTCCATGAATGAACTTTACTGCCATTGCCGTAAAAAACACGCCCAATTGACTCCTGATAATGAGGCGTGGGAGGGGTCGCCCTGCGTCAAGGTTACGCTACCACACTCGCTCTCCCCCCTCTGGGGGCGTCGCAATCGAAGTAGACGCGAGCGAGTGGTATCAATGAAAGCGCAAGAAAATCCTCTATTCGATGCATTTAAAAACAGAAAATCGACAATTCTTCCAACTTCCCCCGAAACTTCCCCTTAAGAATTTTGTTCCGACCAATTCATTAGCGTTAAATTAGAAGCACACACAATTAATGCCTTTGCTCATTAGCGATGACCAACAGTTCATTCATGGCTTTAAAACTCGGTAAATGAATCAGAAATTTCAGCAACCCAGAACAATAAGTTGATTTCCCGGTTCGTTAACATCATTTTCCGCATCAACAAAAACACCTACAATAAAGGTGAACCAAAAAATATACACAACAGTCAATCCTGCGCTGAATAGTGACCGCCAAAAAGAAGTCACAAAGTTTCACAGAATTGCATTTGAAATTAACTGGCCACTTCGACTCCTCGCTCTACATGTACCTTCCATCCAGCGCATGCTTCCGTGCCTGGAAGAGAACCAATTTTGTCGTCACAAATATTGCACAAAAATAACATTTGTACACAAATAGTTATTCAGAACTTAATTTAATATTAAATTAGGTGTAAATCTATTTCAATGATGTAAAATGTAGCAGTAGGAAACAATTATTTAATTGATCTCACTCGGAGGACTGGAACCTGCATTTTAATTGTTATTAAAATTTCTCCTCGTAAATACCTAACGCTTACCCATTCTGGGCTATCAATGCGATATACCTTCCTAGAAAATTTTATTGTTTCATGAGAAAAAATTTTTCCCACTTTCAAATTGTATTAAGTTATAGTGAATATTGAGTAATATTTAGCACAAATATACAAAAAAATATGCAAAAATACAACACAAAAATAGTTCCGGCTTAGCTCAATCTCAGCGTAAATTTACACCCTTGAGTTTTTTCTGCAATACAGTTTAAGTTTCATCTTCGTTGCTAAAAAATTTTCTTTCAATCCTGCTTTTATTTCGTTAATGTGAAATGCACCTTGAATGAGTCACAAGCCGGTGTTACAGTAGCATGAGGCCTACCGCCAAATATAGCCTACCCAGGTGCAGTTTAAGATTTACAAATTAATCAAGTGTTTATCGATGAATAAAATGTATGGAAATATGTAATATTCATTAGTAACATAACCTCACGCTATACTAGCTTGAGGTAGATCTCATGCGATAGTGTGGTAGACCTCACACTACAGCAGCACCCACAAACCTTATCATGGAATGAAACTCCAACGTTTTCGATTGCAGAGCAACGAAATTTTATTAAATGCTCTTCGCCCTGAAAATATGCAGTAATGAACATGGGAAGTAAACAATTTCACAGTTTATTTCGTTCGGGAGATTGCACTCTTAAAAGTACATGGAAGAGAGCTACAGTCAGTGACGAAAACATGCAAACTCCCGCCGATTTTGATCACATACATGTTTTCCAATAACTTGCCGCTCGTATAATTCCAACATCTTTTCCGTGTTTTTGAGTACACGAAAGAGAATGTCAAGCTAAAATTTCACAACAGGAGATTTATTCCATCCTACTTGTGAAGATACCCTCATGCAAAAACAAATCAACAGCTGGAAACAATTTGAGCTGTTAAAATAAGTGAACACAGAAATAAAAGTAGAAGTCAATAGCATGGCCATTCGTCTTGATAGCCTCCATCAAGCTGTTGTTCTACTTTCTTTTCATTTGCACTAATTTAAACCTGTGTTGTTATTCTATGCTTAATGTTCTAATTCATGCAGATTTTCTTCACGCCTACAATGAAATTGAGCTTCCAATTCTATCCATGGTTTTCCAATTGTATTCGAAAAAGTTTCTTCCGAGGGTATAGAAAACTAAAACAAAATCAAGTTTTTTTTACAGCAACCAATTGAGACTCCTGCTTGGTGCCATTATCGAGCTGAAACATTTTGAAACTGTCCACCAATCCCAAAATTTGATACCGGTATCATTCGGTTTTCATTCAGATTTAAAATAATAATAATAATGAGAGGTGTTGATGCAATCAACATTAAAGCACGGATGCGGGTCCTTTACTGCTCCCCACTACGCATGTCGTCTGTGACCGAAAGATCAATTTAACAGCTTATCATTAAAGGTAAGTCAATTGCAAAACAAAGTTACTGAAACATTTAAATTAGGTTGTAAGCATCTATCACACGAAGATAGTTCATTAATTCCTTTACGTCTAATATATTTAAAAATAGATAGTTTTCACGTGTTATTAAATTTATGCTTGAAACCAAATCACTAGTCTTATCTGACCTATAATATCCCCCAAAACTGCACAACCACCTCTACGCCTAACTATTGGTGATGCGTTCTTAGTTCTTGGGAAGATAGGCGAGATTAAAACTTTTCCATTCAACCATTATCACACCATGATGAAATTCCAACTTCCAGCCCTTGGGATCCTTTGGCTCGCCGACAGTATACTAAACAGTTTATGGTCGTGGGCGGCCCGCCTCCGGAACATGACCTTACACCGTGAAATTATTGTCTATGGGTTCTTTTGAGGGACTGAATCCGCAAGAAACCGGTTCTTGTGGGTTATCTGTAAGCACTTTTAATTTATGGTTTCCTTTTCCTTTTGATGTTAAGGTTAGGTTAAGTTAGGTTGACTTAGTGAAATTATTATTAATTTATATCATTTTTGACTTTATTTTGTTTCAGACCAAAATGAATCTCTGGGACCCTCCAAGAACTGAAGAAAAAGGTCCCAGAGATTCATTATACATATATATATATGGAAAGTCGATAAATTGCATAATAAATAAAAATAAATCAACAAAGATACCTTCTCACGTGAAAAATCCATTCATTCTATCCAGAACATAAATCAATTCAATATTCATAGAACAATTACACTTTTATAAATGTACATTGATGTAAAAATCAGTGGGCAACTTGCCAGAGTTCCTACATATGGAGCACTCTGAAACAGTCAAAGATTAGATTTTACCAACATCTGGGCAAATCATTTAGAACTAACAGACCGCTAGCAACTCCATCTCAGTCTGCGCCTAGACTTCACTGTGATAACACCACTCATATTTTATCTGTGGATGATTTTTCAATTTTAGATTCGACGTGTAATAGTGATCTATGGATTTTAGAATCATTGTACATATATAAGCAGAAACCAGTTCCTAATTGTGATCAGAGTGCTTGCCAACTGTACATTATATAGGTTGTATAAATTTAGCAATGAAATCATTTTTGATACATAAATTTTTATATATTGTTGATCTTATTTTCAGAGCATTCATTGAAAATGCAGTTTCGAAACTAGTGCTAGTTCGAATGCCCCTTTTTTTGAAAATGAATTTTATTCCGCTCTATGTAGTTTTATTCTCGATGGAACATAGATTTCCAAGACACGTACCCATCTCTCTCAAGGAGCATGGATCTCCTTGCTAATCAAAATTCATCATTACCTATTTTCATTTAATTCACTATCACCTATTCAAGTGCACAAGCCAGACTTTTCTACATAGCTTCAATTTCGGCCTATTTTTGCCGCGGTCAACAAACCTAGTTACAGTTTAGCTCAATTCTTAGTGCCTGTGTTGAGTTGATTAACAAAAAATGAGTATTCTTTAGAAAATTCCACTCAATTCGTTAAGGAGATTACATCATTTCAAGATGCGGATAGTGTAACAATATATAGGGCTACGTTTGATGTTGAAAGTTTATTTACTAACATTCCTCAGACAGAAACGACCAATATAATTTTAAATGCTTTTTTTGCCTCATCATCAAATGTGATTTTAGGACTTAGTAGAATTCAATTTAAAACTCCACTTGAGCTTTCGGTGTTAATTCTGTGCTAATTTTTGCTTTCAAATTATATAAACAAATAGAACGTCAAGACATGGGTCTACCTTCGGGCCCTACGTTTGCAAACATTTTTATGTGCCATTGGGAGCAAAAATGGCTTGCAGATTACCCCACAAGTTTCAAACCCGTATTTTATCGAAGATGTATTGACGATACTTTTTTATTATGTCGAGATCCCAGCCATGCCACTGTGTTCAGAGACTATTTGAATTTGAAACATCCAAACATAAAATTTACTGTTGAAATTGAATGCAATGATTGTTTTTCATTTTTAGATTCCCAAATTATTAGAACAGGCCGCTTTTTTAAATCCTCTGTTTTTTCGGAAGGCTACTTTTACAGTTGTTGTGCTTACAGATTCAAAATTAATACTATAAAGACCTAATTGAATCTAGCGTATAACATTATTTTGTTCAAACTATGTGGACTCGCACGGTGAATTTATTTTTCTGAAAATTTTTTTTGGTCAAAATGGGTTTCCTTCATCTGTAGTTCATGTTCAAAGTAAAAATTTTCTGACAAAAAATATTCAATAACAAGTACTCATCCAGAGCCAATGCAACGTCTATATTGTGTTTTCCTGTATTTTGGAGATTTTACTGATAACATGTGAAGAAATTTAGAGACCCTTTTTAAACGCCATTTTCCTGACGTGAAACTATGAATCATTGCCGTCAATTCTCTTAAAGTTGGCTCATTTATCCTCTACAAGGACGTGATTCCAAAACAAATGCGGCATCCATTGTCTATAAGTTTAGTTGTGTTCAGTGTAAATCTAGCCATGTCTGCATGACGACTCCGCCACTTTATATTGGGATTGCCCAGCTTCATGGAATCAGCTACCCTAGAGGAAGAATGTTAACCCAACCGCCTCACTCGTCTATTCGCCTTCATAGTGAACAGTGCTGCGATCGCATAGCAGAAGATAATTTTAAAATATTACGTACTGCATTGAATGAATTAGACTTGCGTATTTTAGTCCTTATACATAGCCAAAGAAAGCATGTCCTTAAAAGTACAAATAGTACATTTCCCCTGCAAATTTATATGCAGATTTTTTATGACAAAACTTGTGTTCTTAGATTTGACTCAATTTTTCTTTCTTCCATTTTATTTTTCTTCACAGAATGACTCACTAAGGATGGAGCTGGTCTCTGAAACAATTTACAGAGTGAATAGATTCTTTGTAGATATTTTATTCTAAGACCTTGTAAAGTTCTAATAAATGTGATTTCAATATTAACAGCACTTTTCGTTTATAAGTTTCTATTTACATAATTTATGGATTCAGAAATGAATAAAAAATTTGAAATCTCGCGTAAAAATGATTTTGACCAACGCAGCATTTTCAAAATTAAACACCTTCCATTAACACATTTCGCCTATATGTTTTCCGTTCCCAATTTCGACATCGTCATAAGCATTCGTAGTAAATTCTTTACTATGAATGAATATTTATACGTTGACTGGAGACAAAACCCTGCTATGAGCGACATATAACTGCACATAGAGAATACAGGTGCAAGTAAAGGGTGCGCCTGAGAAACTCACTTATTTGAAATGTCAATAAAAACAAAGTACTTCGGTTATTGACTCAATTCTTTTATTATTNAACATATCAATCGGTGTGTTGGCAATGGTGTCGGGAATGTTGTTCTTGAGCTGAGCTATTGTCCGTGGTCGATTGATATAAACCAGCGATGTCAAATAACTCCATAAAAAGAAATCGCATGAAGCCAAATCTGGAAAGCAAGCCGGCCCTGCGAGCGCGGAAGGCACGCTGCTTAGCAACAAGTGAGCGACTGTTAAAAAAGTTCTCGACGGCGAAGACCGGCTGTTTTCTAGACCAGAACATGATGGCAACTGACTAGAGGGAGAAACAACAGGCCTTCCACCAGGGTTTCCACGCGAGGCGACTCGAATTACCCCAGCTGAAGGGTGTTGATTACCCCAGATTACCCTAAAACAGCTAATCCTGACCTATGATCTATAAATTAACTATAAGGGAAATGGACTGGTTTCCAGAGATCCCTCAGTGTGAATTAATACTGTGTTACATACTGCATTAGCGTCAGGAGGGAAGGCCAGTTGAATGACGCTAGAATGCTGGTTCGATATTCCAGACGATATCAAGTACAAGATGTTTGCCAAATACCTGTCGAATTTTTTTGGATGCCCACTGTTTTCCAAAGCGCACTTTTTTTAGCGGCTCCTGATCTGGGAAAATTGTTTTCATCCAACTAAAAGAGGCTCACACAATGAGATAGGTAGGTGGTGCTTAGCTAAAAATGCACAAACTTGCAGTTCCACTTTACGAGCACGATTTTCGAGAGGATCATTGGACAGCACGTAGCTGGCAATTAATGGGGTTCTCTTTGCCACCATGGATCGTTGTTTGTGGCTCTGAGAGCATGTGACGCTTGATCTCCGACCGATTTCCCACAAGTAATATCGGTTCGACAAACCCTGAAATATACCACATCCTTTTCCTCTGTTAATTTTGAGGACTTGGCTAACAATCCTTCAAACTAAAGTTCCGATGTCCACAAATCTTTAAATTTCTGCTGGTAGTTTATAGCTTCCACGTGGAGCTTTCCTTTTTTCGAGATGGTGTCGTTGGCTCTTCCTCACTCGGTGCGCGATTATCTATCATGCTGCAAGAAATGCAATAATATGTTTACCTATCCCTAGTATAATTATCTATTTTTCATTTAATTTTCCATCCATTCACGCTCTTCAGCCATTCTTCCCACATGCTCAATCTAACCTAACACTTTGATCCACTCTCTCTGATGACCTTCTGGCTTTCCTCACACATGACCTTCGTCACATCTTTTCTTTACGGATTTTATCCAATCTTGTTACATCACATATGCTTCTCAGAGACTTCGTTGCAATCACATTCACTCATCAACTCATAAAGCTAATCGTAAAGTAATCAAATTTATTCATTTCCTAAAGGGCGGGTGAGGAAATTCAATGATTTTTGGAAAAAAAAACTACTTTGCCTTTATTAATATGTATAAACTTTCCTCGACACTCAGTTGCTAGAAGCCCTAGTGCTTCAATTTCGGGTGACGGAATTCTTGGCATGATCGCAACTATATCAAATTCTTCGTCCGTGTTTCAGCGTCTAAGAACGGCAGTGAGAATACAAACACATATTGCAAGTTTAAGTCAATAACTGTACTCTTTTGTTTAAATGAATTTTTTAAACTAATTTTATAGCTTCTTTCTTTCGCCTTTAGCACCTTATGTAACTCGAAGTGTCAAAAAACCCAGTCTAAAATTTTTTGTTTGCATCGCTCAATAGCACAATAACATGCTTCGTTGGCGTGCAACATGGCAAGAAATAGGACGCCTTCCACCTAATTAGCTGGCAAAATAGGGGTAACTCTGCTGTTAATTCAATCACTATCACAAGAATGAAACTATTAATTATTTCTACGATGAAATATATTAGCTGTGGTATTTAACAATACAACAAGCATACCTGTCAACATTCTGTCGAAGCTTAGAAGCACGCTTGCAATCAGAACAGTACAGTAACTTTCGTCGACTGGCTGTTGCTGACACCGATCGAGTTTTTTTTAGCGAAAATGCAACTCAGAATCATTTGTCAAACCGAAGTGGACAAGAGATATTATAGCTTCGTATCTTGACGCCGTCTTCCGTGAGCAATTCCAGGTGACATTCAAATGTGCGACATTACTGGAGCAGCAGTGCAGTTTTGTGAAAACCAAATTCTGACTCGTTTCATTGCATTTCGTTCAAGTGGTGACCAGTAGGGTGCTCGCATATTGGCTTTCAATTTTTTATTTTTCATAGATTAGGCGGGCTCTTCCTTCACGGAGCTCTGATTACCCTAGATTTGTCCATATTTTTCATTACCCTAAACATTACCCTAAGGTACCCCTGATTACCCTAAACTAGGGTAATTACCCTGCTCGTGGAAACACTGCCTTCCACGCTCGTCAATCTTTGTACCCTAGGCTGGCATGGATTTTACCCTAGAATGCTCCATGATTACCCTAGGAAATGTAAATGAGGGCATTATGGTAATTACCGTATAGTCTTCCATAATACAATTGGCTTTGCCCTTAATTACGTCACATAGACAGCTTTTTTAAAGTATGTGGGGATTCGTCAATTAATGAATGATCTAAACACCTTTATATGGAAATATGTATAAAATGACAGCCTTTACATTAAAATTACAAAAGATATTTCCAAATGTGGATCGATTAACAACTCAAACAAACTCACAAAGCCCTGTGGTCGACAGAATTGATGTGCAGGGTTACATAACTAGTGTTCACAATACATGAATAATAATTGTTACAGAAATCAAACAGAAAATTTTGGACTAAAAATGCAGACCTATGTAATATTTCTTCCGCTTACTGTGTTGAGTCTTTTGATCAGTTCAAAGCAAATAAAAAATGAATAAACTCAACGTTCGTTGTTGAGTATAGCCCTACAATATGTTCAAAATAAGAAAAAGCCTAACTTAAAACAAACAATTTTTAATCTCCAGGAAGCTATTCTACTCACACAAAATAAGAGTTCTGCGAATACATAATACAAAACTGCAATCTACAAGATAATAAAAACGCTATCACGCTTTCCGCATTTTATATTTCGAAGGTATCGACATTACCGAAGGTTCTGCACACGTGGTATTACTTTTCACTTCATTAATTGCCTTAATTAGATTGGTATTAATTGGAAAATAAGAAGTTGTGTAGCACTGCATGCATCAAACTACGCACGGTTTCATTCTTCTAACTGGCTCTTTTTGAAGTTTTGGTCGAATTTAATTTGCTGAAGAAATGTTCAACGGAAGCGTTTCAAAACAGAAAGGCTAACAAATTTGAAATTACAATTTTAAAATTTGGATGACATGACAGCCCACTGGCATTTTTACGGCTAAGCGGCGTTTCCCGGTAATTAACAGCCGACATGTCTGGTGTCAATTGCTCATTCAAGTAATGTTTTCGACGCTCTTCCTCAAGACATTTCTTATTTTGGAGTCAGCGTTGAAGCATTACGCTGATTCAGACAGCGTACGAGGTCATGTATAGGAACTTCGGCAAAAATCTTTTTTTTAATTTATGAATCCTCTTCAACTAAGAAGCATCTAAAATTAGTAGAAAGAAGCTCTTTCTTTTGTGAAGTAATGTCAGTTGTCTTTGACATCGTTTCAGTTGCTGTCATTACAATGTATGTAGTCTCGAATGGCCGGTCGATTCGAATCCTCGGGTGTTCTATGTTCATTTTAAATTTTCGCGCTCAGTAGAGATCTAAAACCTGTAAGACGTGTAGTATTGTGTAATCTACTACACGCCTTACGGGTTGGGTTTTTAGATCGCTACGGAGGGCGAAAATTGAAAATTAGGATAGAAAAATAGAAAAACCGACGATTCTGAACCGACGACCTTTCGAGACTTACCTTATCACCTACTGGTACAAAATCATTAATGAGTGTTGGATGGAATGGATTCAGTAAAGAAATGGTCGCATTCTTTCCCAAAGCCACACGTAAAAAATCTGAACAAAAGCACCTAATTGGGCTATACATTTCTGTTCTCAGATTGGAGATATTCGGAGAACCAAACTGAAATAACGTATTAAATGCGTTCAATTTCCCAAAATTGTAATTTAAGAACTCCAAATAAGTGCGGGTTAGCTTGTTGTTTAACGACAACTCAACAAAGTGAAGTGTGAGTGCATCCCACTGCTCCAGCAATCGTCGTACACAAGCTTGTAAAGAAACTGCACGCCGCACATTGCGAAAAGAACCGCAAATTGTTCAGTACCGGCATGGAACACGTTAACTTGTGCTATATCCACGAAACAAATGTTGATACGTTCTATCTTTGAATTAAATGTCATCTGCTCAATTATTTCTTACTTGGGTAATTCAACTGTAGTTTTTGACAATCTTCTATGTTATTTCATGATTTTTATAAACTAAATCTGATATTTAGATTTTACCCTAGATTTTGCATTTTTTTCATTTACCCTGGACTGTACCCTATGAGGGGTCTGATTTCCCTAGACTAGGGTAATTACCCTAAGAGTGGAAGCACTGAGAAACAAACTTGGGGACTTCTCCCCCCTCAGTAGCGCTGCCCATCACCCCTCTAACCACCTAAGTCACCGCTCGAGAGTTTTTTCGAATTAGTAAGTTTTTCTGGAGCACTCTTTATATTTAGGTAAATGCTGCATTGTGACTAGGCCTTCTGTATTTTTTGTACGTTGTGTTGGCCATAGGCTTTTTTCGATATATACTGTTAATCAGATTCGGAGGATTTTAGCATAT
>JACJUY010014363.1:0-10954 GCA_014220935.1 Platorchestia sp. MABIK | reverse complement strand
ACACATCATGACTTCTCATAAATACACATCTGTTAAATACACATCATGACTTCTCATAAATACACATATCTGTTGTCATAATGAATCAAAACTGTTTTATGTTACTTGTCAAATTGTGGTCACGCAGAAAAATGAACTTTTTCAGCTTGCATGCTTACGTGTAATCATTCTGAATAGCAAATTTCCTTTCCCTGCCCTTCAATGCGTAACCACACTGAATAATCAATAGCTTCTGCTCCTCTGACTATGCATAGACATCCGAAATGGCTGATATTTTGCTTATTTGTTGTCGCGTATGAGTGACGAATTAGTATTATGTAGAAATTGTAATAAAATATGAACGAAGAATTATTTTTGATCATTGATGTAAGGTTATCCCAATTTGCTCATAAAATTTATCTCTGGATAGATGAGCAAGCCTCATTACGGCCGAGTGCACTCACTTCAGCGGGCAATCGTTAGGAGCTTAATGAGCGTGTGTGTACGTGTGTGTGTGTTGTGTGTGTGTGTGTGTGTGCTGGTCGGTCAATGAGCTCACCGGGTTTTTTAGGGCTTCTACTTCAGAATTTCTGTAGTACTTTATTTTGCTGGCTTCTACCAGAAACTTATGTAGAACTTACATTTAATTTACACCGTACTTTTAAAAAACAATTGAAGAAAATTAGAGTGAGTAATTATGAAATAAGTTTGTTGATCTTACAAACGCATGACGTTACTTTTTTCGTTAAATTTTATTTTTAATAGAGGATATTCTTGTAATCTCTGAAATTTCGATTTATTTTCAACCTCGACAAACACTATTTTTACAGCATTTTAGATAATAGCATTCAGATGTCCACAGTTTCCTTCGTTTTTGTTCGAAGCATATCACGCAAATTTGAACTGTAACATGGAAGTTGGGAAATTTACAAAAAACATCATAAAATACAGATAATGCATACACAAACATTTTGGGTGAATACTCGGGAGCCAATCTAGAAAATGAAACCATCTGCCTTAAAATGATATTGTTGATAAATTTACCCTCTGTGAGTTAATCTGATTTTAATCGCAACACGTGCGTTGAAACCACAACAGTGAAATATTTTTGCTAGTCGTAGCGTCTGCAGTCATTATTTTTAAGATCACCTTAGTGGCAAGCTGCATATTTTTTACGTTCACCTTAGTGTCTTGTTTCATTATTCTTACGTTCACTTTAATGTCTAGTAGCATAATAATTTTTACGTTCACCTTAGTGTCCAGTTTCATTATCTTACGTTCACTTTAATGTCTAGTAGCATAATTATTTTGCGTTCACTTTAGTGTCTAGTTTCATGATACAAAATCTCGCATTGGCCGTATGAAAATGGTATGTAGATGCCTACATGTTCGTGGATCCCTACTACAGGGAGTCCAACCCAGTAAAGTAACGAGACACACCGCTTGGAAACGGTACGTACGTTAACACCTAGATTTTCTTGTGTTGTTATTTTAGGGAGTTCAACAGATTTAATTGACAATGTAGAACGCCTGAAACTAGAACGTTGATTCCTACATTTTCGTGGGTAGTTACTTTGGGAAGTTCAACATAGTTAATTTTTAAGGTAAAACGCCTGCAAATGGAACGTTGATTCCTACATTTTCGTGGGTAGTTACTTTGGGAAGTTCAACATTGTTAATTGACAAGGTAGACCGGCTGAAATTAGAACGTTGATTCCTTCATTTTCTTGAAATAAAACAATACAGAGCACAACCCACTAAACTTACGATATAGACCGACGGCAAATGGTTTATTGATGCCAACAATTTCTGAACAACACACTAAAATAATTAGCAGCTTCAACATTTTCAGAGCCATGACCTCAGCTCTGAAAACTCACTGTCGAATCGCTGGTACAGCTCGGTTGCAGATGCTCTTTTATTTTTATCATAGGGAGAGTTTTCACAGCAAATAAATGTAGTGTATATCAGAGCAGAGACTGATGTAAAGTTTTGTATTAGCATTTCTTGTACCAATTTTTCATTCCTTTTTGGTTTCGGTGCAAAAAAACATTCATGGAAAGAGCTCATTAAGCATTACAGGGTCAGCTTTAGTAAGATTAATAAGTAGAAGGCAGGGTGCACGTAGAAACAGTTTCCTGGCATTTAATCTATACTTGACTTTAGAATCATTGAACCGCCTAATACCGAGCTAAAAAAAAGAGAATTTGAAACTAACTCTTCCATGAACTTCATCTCGGAGTGGGGGAGCTGCGATGGCGCTCTGTGGGGTGGAATGGAGCGAAGAGGAGGGGAGTGGAGGAAATTAGAGTGGAGTGGTGTGTAGGGAAAAGGAGTGGAGGTGAGTGAAGGGGAGTGAAATGGATCAGAGAAAGGGTGGTGTGGAAAGGTGGGAGGGGAGTCGATTCGAGTGTAGTAGAATGGAGTAGAATGGAGCAAAGTGATTGGATTTGAGTGGAGTAGAGTAGAGTGGAGTGGGGTAGAATGGAATGGAGTGAAATGGAAGAGAATGTGGCCACAGAAACAATTCGAGTGGCCCATTGTGGGATCACTACCCAAGCCTGAGTACATGTGAAAAATAAATAACAGAAAACACACACTAAGTCATAAATTTTAGTGCACCCAATTGTATACAATAATACTATCGGTTAACAGGAATATGTTTCCAGCCCCTTCGCTTCAGTCTCATAGGGCGTGATTATTAGTGAGGCTTTATTACAGACTTACAAAATAAGTGACGTTTTCTCGTTTTCATTAAACTTTAATGCAGTAGATACATAAACTGACGAGGCTGTCCTTCTTTGCCATTTGTAATTTAACTTTGAAACTTTTTAGATATTTTGTTCTTCGTACAAAGCGCAACTGGAACCTAGGTTACATATACTGAAGGGACTATTTCTCTTTACTATCAGTAACTATAACTTGCATATTTATGGATATTTATAGTATTCGTGCGAAGCATGATTGATATCTAGGTCACATATACTGAAGCGGCTGTTCCCCTTTATCATTAGTAACTATAAATTTGATATTTTTTTAGACTCTAATAGTCTTCCTATGAAGTAAATCTGGTATCTTGATTACAACTACTCAAGGGACTGTTACTCTTTATCATTAGTAACAATAACTTGATATTTTTAGATATTTATAGTCTTGGTCATATCTGGTCTCTAGGTTACATGTACTGGAGGTTACGTTCAATCACATTGTCTCTTGTAACAGCCAGTCATGATCTAACAGTTTATATAACAGAAGAACATGTGGGGTTAGATTGAAATGTTTTTACTAATTAAGTCCGCTGAAGTTAGATTGAACGTTGTTCACTCTAGTCAATAGTTATCAACAGGGCTGCCAGATTAACCTATCAGGCAAAAAATCTTCATTTTGACTAATTTTGATAGGTATTCACGTAATATGGCAACTCTCCTGTTCATTCTGACCTTATCTCTAGCACAAATTGTCAATTTTCACCAATTTCTATAGACATTTAGCCATAACTACTCTCCTGTTCATTCTGACATACTCTCAAGCAAAATTATTCAAGTTGACTTGTTTTGATTAATATTTAGCCATATTCTCCTACGTTGCATTACCAAGCTCTGAGAGCAGCACAGGATTGATAAATGCTAAGTGCTTTTCGACGTCAAATTTTCTCCGATAAAATCAAATATTCAAAATTTTAGACTCATGAACGACTGATCAGGATACTCTGAATCACGGCAGGCTGCAGCGACATGTTTAAAAGATACCCCTAACAAAATTTTCTCAATGGCTTATTTAAAACTCGATGAAGTTATTCCATAAAAATGACTAAGCAAAAAAATTCAGCAGCACACGTGAAAATTTTTTTCATCATATGTCCAACCGTTAAAATCTTCAATATGTACTCTAAAATATGTACAACTATTTGACTCCCTCATTTAATAACTTTAAGTTGTTGATATTCGCCCCATGAACGTCGCCAGTACCAGAAGTTCCCATTTCATTTACAATTATATTATATTTCTAATTGCATTACCTCGCCCGCTGGAGATATTTTATCTTGTTAGCTCATGTTTCATTTCTACATTCCATGCTTTTAGTGCTGAAATAATTGAAGTTGATGATGCGGCACATTGTTGTGCATCTCAGCAGAAGCCGTTCATAGGTATTTATTTACATAGAATTTTCGCATGACGGCTGTTCAAGTTATAACTAAAAATATTTTCAAATTTTTAGTCACATTATAAACCAAATTTTTTTATCATCGATGCATTCATTACCTGAAGTAAATTCACCAAAATGCTTGAACTTCATCCACCAACAATTAGGCTACTTGAACTCAGGAATTTTTTTCTATGTAGAAAATAGCATCCGTTAATGCAGAGATTGACAGATATTAGTCGCAAGCTAAACTATGCAAAGAAGTCTCACACAGGGAAAACTTGTGGAATTTGAGGAAATGTAATTCCACCCCAGAGTTCCTTCACAGCAGTTATTTCACATGAAGGTATTTCAAAACATATAAGTATTTAATTATTTTCTTTAATATATATTGATCTTTCATTATTTTCATAAATACATGCAGGTATTTCATTAATTTTAATAATACAGGGTGGCGCACAAGTAACGCACCCTTTTGAAGGTAAATTTTAAAAATTTATTACCACAATATACACTGGGTATCTGTAGACAGGATACGACATGTAAATAAACATTAAGAGTTCCTCTATCGTTTGAAATTACCCTATAAAATTCAGGCCGTAATAAAAGGTATTTTCTCGGTGTTTCTCAATTGGAATGCTAGTTTATACTGACTAGTTTACGCTGATATTTACGCACATGTTACTTATGTATATGTGTACGTGTGCACGCTATGCGTGCGTAGATGGGTGAATGTGTCACTACGTAATACTTCATTTCACTTCATTATTATAAAGAATTTATAAAAAATATTTATATATATATATTTTTTGCGCGATCACCCACATTTGATAAAGCAGACGCTTATGAACCAATAATCTTTTCGATACAATATTTAAATAAACATCGTTAGAATATTTCATTAGAAATTGTAAGCAGCAACACATACTGAAAAAGTTGCCACGAATTTCTTTGCTCATTATCCTATATTTCAGAACATCGCACAGTATTTTAAAGAACGCGTATGTCTTGTGATTTCCTCGATGCATAGAAATGTATTTGTGTATGTTTATGTGTTGGGTGTATGTATGTGCGTAGGTATGTATGTGCACGTATATGTGTATATATTTACATGTACATGTGCACATGTGTGTACTAAGCCGACAACTGGCATTTTTAACTAGAGATAATGGTCTCTTCCTGTTCACTCTCAACTTGTAACATTACCTACCTCGTCATCTCTTTATTATTGTAAAGCATTCACGTAAAAAAACATACATTTTTTGCGTGATCATCCATTCATTTTTAAATAAAATGCATATCAACTAATGATCGTTGTGTTAAAATGATTTAATTAGAAATACAAAACTTGTTATTTTCGTGTTCCTCCTGCTTATACTCGTATACATATTTTTTTCTTCCACGCTTTCGTTGAAATAACATTTTGGAACATCGGCCGAAACAAGCGATTCATAAAGTATTTCCTGGCGTTAAGAATTGCGAAGTTTCATGTCATGTATGTGTAAACTGTCAAAAGTCATGAAGTTGTGTTATCTCTTATAATTATCATTACATGTATCATCAAATGTAGTTTAAGCAAGATTAGGAGTACATTGCCCTCAATCATTTTTCGACTAGTGACATGGGTATTACAATACTCGTGTGTGTATCATCTAAGTGTATTAACTTTAAGATATTTAAAAACCAATGATGGTACTTTTGTACCATCTGTATTGGAAATAAACTGTTTTTCTATCTTTTCTTTCTTTTTCTATCGTTATACCTTTCATCGTTTATTTATTTTTATTTTTTTAAAAGGGTGCTTTACTTATGCGCCACCCTGCACATACAGGTTTTAATTATTTTCATTTACACATAGGCATTTCAAAAACCTGTTTGCTGTGTGTCGCTGATCCCTGCATCAAATTAGTTTGTTGCTTGCTGGTTTGGCCTGCCTTTCGCTCCTCCCACCCCGTAAACTAGACTCCTGAACACTTCACAATGACAGCAAATTCCTTTTTTCACTTGCAAATCGACCTATCCTATGCCTTTCCGATGTTATCCTATGAAAAAATAGATGAATAAAAAGTATGAAACAAATGGCGCCACTAATGAATTATACATGTAATCTTAACTCATAAAACTCCATCATTTGTGTTGGCATGTTATTATTGGCCCCTTATGCTTCTTTTGTGTCAACAAAGATAACACAGTCTACGGATTTGGAAAAATGGTAACTCGACCGTAGGTTCGCGTCTACTGATTTTTGGTAGAACCTTGTGCGTGTGTCCCTTGGTAGGCTGGGAGGTTGTAGAATGCAGGATCTATTGTGAAAGGTCACATAATAACTCAAAAAGACTTCCATGCTAACGAACTGATATTTTAAAAGGTAAACTCATATGCATAGTGTTCTAGGTACATGAATATAAATATAGTGTCATAGTCAAACGAATGAATAAATTCAGTGCCCATCATTTCACTTCTCAAATTTTTGTCCCGGTCCTCGAACAGTTTTAATATTACGTGAGCCTATTGACATTACCCTCTTCGATTCAAGTTTATTTTTGTTTCCATTTTTCTCACCTTATCTATTTATACTGATTCGTACCGTAGCTATTTCTACGAAATCTGCCTTAACTGTTGCTACTGCTATTGCCTACAGAGCTTAAAACTTTTAAAACGTCTCAGCGGCAAAGTTGAACCTAGATTTTTCAACCCAGCTACTCTACGAACTAACTTCCAGTGCGCATGCTCGCCTGTCTTTTCGAAAGAGCTTGAAGATCTCTGAGTCTTTCCTGAAAAAATGATGTAGATCTTAAAGCGGGAGCAGGGGAATTAGATTCGCTTTAATCACAACGCTAAGCTCTTCTGCCTGTTTTGATTTTTGAGTGAGATTTTTAGCGTTGTGGTACCCTTGAGTAGAGACCAATCATTTTTGTGTTCGTCACAATCATTACTCCTCTTCATCTTTCTCTCTGTATTTTTCCTCTCACTATGATAACAGTGCCTGTTTAATTGTAAACCTATTTGTATTGCACAATCGTAACTTGACTAATTTATGTTCAATGTCGAACACCAACTTTCAGGCAACTTGCTTATTGCAATGTAAAATTTCGAGGCCGCATCTAACATATTTATGACACAGGATTTTCAAAATTGGTATTTCAAAGTTCTCATTGAATATCATTTTTTCTTATCTACCCTACTGGAGATACACAAGTTCTATTTTCCCATTCGTAATTTGACCACCAAATTTTCAAAAGCAAACCTTCGAAAACCATTTCTACATTTCACTCACAGGTTGTCCAAAATCTATACCCTCGCCAGTTTGGATACTTTTATGAAGATTAGTCTTTGAATTTTTCTGCTTAATTTTTTTATCCTGTTTATATTTACATACAGTACCTCAAATTTTCCGCCCATTAACTCCGTTCTAATGTGTCTTTAGATGTCGGGTAGATATAGACTCCTACCCTTATTTTTGTAAATCCTTCGACTTCAGAGTGCTATGTATTTAGTCTTTAACAGTTAAGTCAAATTATTATTTAACTTAAAACGATAGGAAGAACTCGGCTCGTCACTAAAGTATCCAGTGTTTGTTATGGCCAAAGCTACAGACTTAGGCCAGAAAGAAAGCTAATTAAAGACAGTGACAACTCAGTTCCACTTGAGCCGCTAGGAGAAAATCCGTCTTATTGACATCCTTCGTCTCAAAAGGGCTGGTAGAAGTGATACGAGGAAATGAATATTAGAGTGTGGCTCACACAGAGTGAAGAACAGTTTGTAATTATGTAGAAACGGACAATATTTCCGACAAATGAACGTTAGAGAGTAGTTCTTTTTCGTCCTTTCATCATCAGATACTGAATTTTCACGTTTTCAACTTTACGTGTTTGTTTCAACTGAAAATGAGTTATTTTAAACTTCCTATGGAACACAAAGTGCGATTTTAGGAAATTTTAAGTTCTACGAGCGCTATCTAGTATGAGTAACTAAAAGAATTAAGGATTTTGAGAATTTGATTTTAATTATTCATTGAATATACCATTCACTCTGAAATTGCTTCAATTGATGGTAGTAATAATGGTTGCAGAAGGAATAATAACAAAAGAAGTATTACTAAGGAGTAGTGGTAGGAGAGCCTTACTTGCACAAGCGATGGAGATAGTTTACTGGCAATAATGATCATTTTCTCAGTTTGAGAACCAGCAATATGCACGTTTGAATAGTCACGTTTGATTGAGAATGTTAAAGACGCGCTGATTCCGAGACTCTTGAGAATATCTTGAGATGTCAAAATTACACTATTTCGACTTACCATTGAGCAAATCTAAAAAATTCTCTGGTTNTATCTCTCTTTCAGCTAGACCAATAATTGCGTAATGAGATGCAATGCGCATGATTCACTTTAAAGAGTACTAATTTCCAAAGCATACTTACAAATAAAGTAGAATGCTACAATTCTCGGCTCTAAAATATACTACTCTGTCACTTTGCTGAATTAAAAACACACTCTGGTTTCAAAGCGGATTGGTTTTTGTCTCTCCCTAAGCGAAGCATTCGTTCCTGCCGAATTGCGCTTGCTGCTGCCAAGCATTGCTTGACTATGGTGCATTGTCTCACCCACTCAACCATGGTGAACATTCCACCAGCACTGAATTTTATTCGACAAGATAACGGAGAACTACGTCCAGTCACGCGTGAAATTTGCCCCTCTATAAAAGCTAAATCCAATTTGCATGTCAATCTCTACGGCGACCCTTGGACCGACATGTGCCCGACGGTTTGAAAATATTCTCCGGACTTCAGAATCACGGCCGACAACGCTTGGATTTGGAGCATGAGGCACTAAGGATTAAATTGAATTCCCCGAGAAACCCGCTCCTCAAATTTATTGGGGCCACTGTGGCCAAATTGAATGCAATGATACACTTTGGAACAAACTGCTCTTTTGCGAATGAAAAACTCTCCGGCAGCCGTGACGTGTGAGTGTTTGTCGTGTCTTTTTTGCAGCGCATTTGATGTGACTGCACCGTATGACAGATGAAACAAACATGTGTGCCAGAGTTGCTTTACCCTGATGTTGGTACTCTGGATTCCCAATATGGGAATATATTTTAAAATTTTGGGTACTCAAATTTGACCGATATTAAGTTTAATTCTTCAGCACACGACTTAGTCACATCACAAGCCCTAACATTCCCATACAAAAAAACACAATAATTCATACATGTGTCCTTATTTCACAACTAACGTATAGAACACTTCAAAATCAACCTTGCATTTATATGCACCAAATTCCACGCAAGCTTTTTTCCTCATTCAATGAAGAACAGAATTGAAAGAACTGCCACCAAAAAACAAATGTACGCAAACAAACAAAGCTTGTTTACCGTTGTACTTCTAAGTCTCTTCACAGAAGGTTTAAAAATTGTAAAATAGTGGCAATCATATTACCAAGTATCTTGAGCATCCTACCCATAGGGTGATAACCAACAGCGTGTTTTAGTAAGGCCTTCAGAAGCGGTTATTCTCACTTTCATTCCTTGAACTATGAAATTCTATTGAATTTTGAAACTTCATTTATGAACTTTAACTCTTTTATGGGAGACCTAAACGTCGTTTCTAGAGCTGCGTAAAACAAGGTGAGTAAACAAGAAAGCTGGGTGGGGATTCCTCATTTGCAACACATTTCAATTTCTTCGAGTCACCACAATAGCTTAATCAATACACACGTTCCAATTTGTCACAAAAGTAAAGCTAGAAACACTATTGGTTCGAGCAGCCCATGCCACGGCCAAGTAGATTGTCATTGTGCTAAAAAGAATATAAGGAGAAGGAGTAATTTTCATGCGGGCTTCGCAAACTTCTAACACGGCGCCACGCCTTTGAGTTTCGAAGCGAGAGTCTCTCATCCCTTCTCAGAGATTCTCGAGTTTTTGCCTCTAGGAGACTGACAATTTTTTATCCAACCCCAAATTGTTTGCGCTCCTTTTCTACAAACTAAAAATTCAAGAAGATTCTGGTGCAGAATTGAGGCAATGCTTCAAAGCAGCCAATCCAAAGAAGAAGATATTTGCATGGGCTTCCGGGCAAATATTCTTTTCTTGGAAGATTAAGATCCGGTTGACTTCTGTGCAGTGATGAGAGAGTAAAACGCTCACTCAGCCTACGATGTCCAAGGTTTTTCCCTCGGAAAATAAAAGATCAAAATGTTTAACTCTCTATGAGCAAAAATAAATTGCCCCAAATGTTTAAAGACGAATGATACGCATGTTGATTTTGTTCTCGCATTAGGGAGATAAGATTACTTCCCTGTTCGAGAGGATAATGTAATTGACACGAAAGTTTAGTAATGAATAACGTAGATGTTGATTTGATGAATAATATTGAAGCAAGAAAAAGATGAAGGATTTTTTTCAAACACCATATCAAATTGAAAATATTTATAAAAAGTCTTAGTTTGTTTACTCATAAGTTCCACTTGGACACGTTCAAGTACGTCTACGTGAGCTCGCGGCCAAGTATTTTATTCCAATCAGTGTCGATTGAAAAACCATGAATCGGGTTAGATATATTGCTGTCACTAAATAACACGGGGAAATACGATAGCAGAGAAAAAGTTATTACCAGCACTTTTAAGCATGCCTTCCTACAGTACAAACCAGGGATTTGTTCAAATTTTACATGTTCAGTTAGGAAACGGTTTTCATTTTGCAATTTGTAAATAAAAAATATTGTTAATTGACCGGGTGTACTTGCATGTACGAGCGATGTCCAGAACAAAAAACAAATGCTTCTCTGATTGATGACAAGCCAAGCATGGGATGTATGACTCTCCGCCATTATTGCA
>JACJUY010014360.1:6350-17745 GCA_014220935.1 Platorchestia sp. MABIK | reverse complement strand
CCGTCATCTGTGATACTATTTCACTGAATTGCCGTCATCTGTGATACTATTTCACTGAATTGCCGTCATCTGTGATACTATTTCGCTGAATTGCCGTCATCTGTGATACTATTTCACTGAATTGCCGTCATCTGTGATACTATTTCACTGAATTGCCGTCATCTGTGATACTATTTCACTGAATTGCTGTCATCTGTGATACTATTTCACTGAATTGCCGTCATCTGTGATACTATTTCACTGAATTGCCGTCATCTGTGATACTATTTCACTGAATTGCCGTCACCTGTGAAACTATTTCACTGAATTGCCGTCACCTGTGATACTATTTCATTGAATTGCCGTCATCTGTGATACTATTTCACTGAATTGCCTTCATCTCCGATACTATGCCATTGTAGCATTATGAACAGCATGTAACGCTACCCGATTTTATCAGCGGTAGTACTGTTTGGTTTTTAACTGTAGCAGTACTATCCGTTTCCACCACCATCACTGGTGGTATCAGTACCATTCCTTCGTATCACCATAATTGGCAGTACCATCTCATCACGTGCAGGACTATCGCAAAAGTTTTCTAACTTAGCAACAAAACCTTTAGCAAGAAAGAAGCGCGCTTCGTTTCAGCGGAGAGGGGACGCATTTGGGCTGTATTTTGGTGCGTTAGTCCGAGATGTAACTGTTGGGAGACGGAGGATAGGCCTCCCTTAGGCCTAAGCCATGAACTCTTCCAATAAACTTCACATAAATTTGATCAGACGCCCACGTACTCATGGTGCTTTATATATACCTCCCCCTCCCCTCCCTTCTTCCCTCCACCACTCCCCTCCCCTCCCCACACCCACCTTCTCCTACACCAGCGAAGACAGGACAGGAGTTTTGGGTATAACTTCTATAATAGTGAAGGGCTTCATACCAGGGTCTTCATTTAAGCTCTCGCTCGCCAAAATTATCAAATTTCCAATATACAAATTTAAGCCGAAGTGACGATATTTGTAAACGAAAAACTCATCCGAGCTCAAGATGCTGATTTTTCCACGCAACAGAACGCTAAATCCACGAGAAAGCTCCATCTAGCAGCCCTCACGCGTGTGCCGAATACAGCGAAAGGTCTTCCGAGTGTTCCTGAATAGAGCACACAACCGAGCAGGTGTGTCGGTCGGATCATGTGACACACAACCTGCTTCCTGGTACTCGTAATGCATCTACGTACCGTGATCCTGGTACTGGTGATGCATCTACGTACCATGGCCATGGTACTCGTGATGCTCCTACGTACCATGATCCCGGCACTGGCGATGCATCTACGTACCATGGTCATGGTACTCGTGATGCTCCTACGTACCATGATCCCGGTACTGGCGATGCAACTACGCACCATGATCCCGGTACTGGTGGTGCACCTACGTACCATGATCCTGGTACTGGAGATGCACCTACATACCATGATCCCACCACTGGTGATGCACCTACATACCATGATCCCGGTACTGGTGATGCACCTACATACCATCCCGGTACTGGTGTCTGGTGATGCACCTACATATCATGATCCTGGTACTGGAGATGCACCTACATACCATGATCCCGGAACTGGAGATGCACCTACATACCATGATCCTGGTACTGGAGATGCACCTACATACCATGATCCCGGTACTGGTGATGCACCTACATACCATGATCCCGGTACTGGTGATGCACCTACGCACCACATCTCACCGCCACATAAATAATTCATGACACCTGACCAGCGAGCGGCCGTCTCTGCTGCACGCACGCCTCGGATCAGCCTAGGGCGTACAGGCGTAGTACTCGTTTCTTCAATCATAAAAATCCTTGGAAAATGGATATGCTCTGAAATGGTTACGCTTTTCCCATGTGTTAAATTTTAGAAACTGTTTGAATTAGCGTGCGAGGACAAAAGTTCTTTTCCAAGCCTAGAGATCCTTCTTCCTAAGGCTGGTTAACTTATTCCAGATACACTGGTTTTCTTTTTTTCTGGTACAAGCAGTCTGTGGATAGTAGAAACCTGACACACACAACGCAAGCAACTGTAGCATGCTTTAGCAACAAATGTTGCAGAAGAATAGCAAACTTTAGCAACCTATGACACAGCAGCAACAGCAGCATACTACAGCGTGACTCCCTCAGTTGCCACTACTACACGCTTCATAAAATTGTAGAGTTTGAGCATTAAAGCACTTGCTTTTACCGACTTCATTTCATAAAAAAATTGATTAGGGAGCTATTACGCATGGACGTTCTTTGTTATACGCGGCACAAATGGCAAGCGATTCATGGCATCAACAATGACAAATCGATTAACTGCTTGCGGAAATTAACTAAAATTGAAAACAGCTCTCAAATGGCTCAGTGAAGGCGTATTATTGAATGCTGTTCGTGACTAATCAGGCATTAAGAATAAATACGTAACGGTAAGTGTAAGGTAATAAAAAAAGGACCTCCGTCATTTCTTACAATTAGAATCTACGAGCTGTAGCATCATATGAATGAAATAATGCAGAGTCCTAACATTTACCAAATGAAAATAAATACGTAAAACAAGTGAACATTCATTTTACAATCGAAGGAGATTTGCAAACAAAAGTCACAATAATAATAATAATATTATTCTGGGTCTGATTAAATTTGGTTAAAGCCTTGAATTCTTATTTAATACATAAGTCAAACAAGAACACGGCACCACGAGGTACATCTACCCTTCAATGAATAGTCCCATCGAAAATATGGATTAGATTAGATTAGATTATTAGTTAGTTTAAGCCTCCCTATCCGCTACAAAGGCGATCCAAAGAGAGGAAGGAGGAAGGCACCATTTAGTATGGAGTTTAGGGAACGTGGTATCTGTACAGAAAGGGCATAGAAACAGTAAGATGAGAAAGAAGTTTATGAAACAAGATCAAAGTTGAAGAAGAAAGTAGTAGGTGTTGAAAAAACAGGACAGCAGTGAACCGAAAAAAGATGGTCCGTAACAGAACAAAAACCTATTTTATTTCAACAAAAAGGAAGCCTACCTAACCCTTAGCTCGGGCCCTCACATAGTCCCCCTGGGAGCGCTAATTCCCATAGATGCAACAGTTGTATCCCCCTGAGGGGTCGAAAATATGGAACTCCAAAGCACTTTTTACCAAGGAAAGTCAGGGATCACGAAGGAAGTTTCCACCGACATGATAGATTATAAATTAGTTCTAGCCTTTCTTATCACAACAAATTTGTTCGAAAAGAAGAAGGATGAAGGCACCATTTAGTGTAGAGTTAATTGAATGTGGAATCTATGCACAAAGGGTTTTTCCGCAAAGGATCCGATGCACATAAAAACAGTACGTCAAGATGGAAAGTTATGAAACAAGATAAAAGTTGAGTAAGAAAGTCAGAGGTGCTAAAAAACAGGACAGCAGTGAACCGAGGAAAGATGCTCCTTAACAACAAAAAAAAAGGAATTCCAACAAAAAGGCCTACATAACTCTAAGGTGAGGACCTCACATTTTTTCCCGCTTCCATGTAAAAACCGAGTCTTGAAATACGTCAAAAAAACATCGACTGGTTATCATTACGAAGTGTTAAGACGAGTCAATATACAGAACAGTCTCTCAACGGACTCCCGCAGCCACGACTGAGGAAGAGTTCAGGAGGCTCAAGCAGGGCTGGTGTATTAGAATATAAACCTAAGGAGCTATTAGAGCGCAATTTTGGGCCAAAACGCGTTTGTCGGAGAAAGCCTATTGTGCGGCCGCGTCTGCCAGCGCCGCCCGACGGGGAACAATTTAGGAAGAGCCCATACGCGCTCATTCCTCAACTCGGGTAGTGATGTGAAGACCTGGCAGGAGTTAGCTGGGTTTACGGCCCACTTGCTCAATTACGGCGCATTTATCGTATTTTTATATCTGTTTTATGGACGGCTGGAGCAGGCAGCTGCATCGCGGCCAGGGAAGGGTTGCGCGCCCGCACACTGCACCGCAAAAATTTTTCCTTCGGCTGGGTTATTCGAAATTTTATGAAAAAATACCACTTAGCTCCGCAAAGATTATGCCCCAGTAAGGTTATTACTAAATTTTTTCCTAAAAATACTACTTTGCACCACAAAAATTATGCCCCAGTAAGGTTATTACTAAATTTTTTCTCAAAAATACAACTTTGCACTACAAAAAATATTGTCTTAGCTAGGAAACTTTAATTTAAAAAAAATGAGACTCTACACTGCAAAAATTGATTTCCTCAGCTAAGTTATTCTCTACTTTTTTAGAAAAATAGTGCTTTGAGCCGCAAAAATGATTCCCTCGGCTAGGAGTGGATTAGATTACTAGTTAGTTTAAGCCTCCCTATCCGCAAGAAATGAAATCCAAAGAGAGGAAGAAGGAAGGCACCATTTAGTATGGAGTTAAGAAAACGCGGAATCTATGTAGAAAGGCATAGAAACGGTAAGTTGAGAAAGAAGTTCATGAAACAAGGTCAAAGTTTAAGAAGAAAGTAGGAGGTGCTGAAAAACAGGACAGCAGTGAACCGGACAAAAGATGGTCCTTAACATAACAAAACCATTTTATCTCAACAAAAAGAAGGCTTACCTAACTCTGAGCTCGGGCCCTCACACTTTTCCCCCTGGGAGCGCTAATTCCCATAGATACATTAGTTGTATCCCCCTGAGGGGCCCCTCGGCTAAGAAATTTTCAATTAATTAGAGAAATGCGACTCATGAACGTTTTTATTTCACGATGAAGTAGGGGCATAAAAGTTAACAAAATTACCAAAGAAAAGAGATAACAAGTAGAATTCACGTACATTTCGAAATCTTTCCTTCAGCTGAAACACATTCATACGAGTAGATCACGTTACGGACACGAAGCTCCCTAAAATGGTTTTTCATGTATTGCGTCTGAAGAAAAAAAAATTTAACGCTTTACGGACAGTTTCCGAGTAACGTGAGGAGAGCTGCGGCACTGTCGTATTATGCACGCATACATAGAGTGCAAAGAGGGGTTGGCCAAGCACATGCTCGTGTCAGAAACAGGTAGTGGGAAAATGTATCCAGTTTAGGCTGGAAAACACGAAATGAACGGTATGGAGCCAATATTTATTGCTTTTCTGTATGGAGCCAATATTTATTACTTGATGGTATGGAACAAATATTTACTATTTTACGGTATGGAGCCAATATTTATTATTTTACGGTATGGAGCCATTATTTATTATTTTACGGTATGGAGCCAATATTTATTACTTTACGGTATGAAGTTTTATTTATCAAATACAAGTAAAGCCACAGATACAATAGTTGTATCCCCCTGAGGGGAAATGATCATAGCAGAGTAGGATACTGCAGCATGACTCCAACACACAACAGCAGCAGCAGCACCACCACACTGCACTATGCTGCAGCATGAGGCATAGGATACAACAACATCATACCACAGCATGACCAGCATACAGCAGCAGCAGCAGCAGCAGCAGCAGCAGCAGCAAGACTTGCCCCGGCGACTGTACACCAGCAGAGAAGGGTTGCCCCGACCCACCATGTGCTGCAGTTCACAAGAATTTACCGTCTTCTCACATTCCTTTAACCCGTTTTTAATCTCAAGACTTCCATTGTGCAGCGCTCTGCTCTTTGGGAGCCTTCAATAATGCACTTAGGCACCTGTCCAAATAATTTGGGAGCCCATCAGACTCGTAAGCGCAACGAATATTTTCAATGAAAATTTAAAAATTTAAGCCCACAGAAAATTGGGTCAATATCAAGAAAAAGCCGTTTCAAAAATTCTAAATTATCGCTCCAATTGGAGGATAATTTTTACGAAATAAGCAAAGTTGTCAAGTTATAAAAGCGTACGCACACGAGTTAGCTACAATAAGTAATACCACACATGCCTGTGGCAACTCTACGCAAGCCTTAACACGTTCACTTCACTGCGTTTCCGCGGTTGTTTACGGTTGGTTTGGTTAGGTTGTAAGTAGCAAAATTGGGAGTCATCTTCACTGCTCGAATACATTTTTACCCTTTCTAAAAAATATGGAAATGCAATTGCAACGTTATATTTCACCTTGTATAACAGTTATTTTTAAACCGGTTGCAAAACGGATGAAATCTCATTCATTTATACCGGTACGTGAATGAGCAAGTTCCCGAATGGTACACATATGTTCCAATACGCAGGGAACATGTTAAAGCAACATTTTCTACGTACGCCTTACAACAAAATATGTTTTGGCGATGCGTCTTCAGAATAATAAGCAATTAAAATAATTCTAAACAGATTATTTACCTCATGCGATGCATCAGTAGATTGTATCAGAAGGCTATTACAATGGACACATTTGTGTATAGCTACTTCCGAGCCTAAATAAGTTCAGTGACTTCTTGAGCATCCTATCATTAACGCTATAATTAGGTGTACAATTATGTTTAAACTAATTCGCTTAAACTCATTCGCTTAACCTAGTTCGTTTAACCTAGTCGCGCACTAGGCTGATAAATGAATTGGATTCTACGACCTATACTGTTATATTAATGGAAGTAGTAGTTTACTGGTGAATTCTCCTACTGCTACATCAATTGAGTATTGGTTTATTAGCTCTTCACCATACTGCTAGACTCACGGAATTATAGATGTTCACAAAGTGTGTTTGACGAAAATTAGTGAGGAGTAATTTAGTATTATTATTTAGCATTTAGTAGTTCAAAAATAAGTGAACAAATTGGGACACTTTACAGACACGTAACTGTGAGAAGTGGCCACTAACTCTATAACTATCAATGTCGACGTTAACGGCTAACCTGTTTCTAAACTTACAAGCTTGCTGATTGATTTGCGTTTTCCTGATCTATGACTTACACAACTTTTAACAGAAACAATTACACGTTATCGTATCTTCTTTCTCGTGAAGTTAAAAAATCATTAACTTCAGTAATTCTAAGACGGGGTAGGGAGGCTTTCGAACGCCTCGCTGCGTCGTAGCGACTAGCGGCGTCGTAGCGACTAGTGGCGTCGTAGCGACTTGTGGCGTCGTAGCGACTAGCGGCGTCGTAGCGACTTGTGGCGTCGTAGCGACTAGCGGCGTCGTAGCGACTAGCGGCGTCGTAGCGACTAGCGGCGTCGTAGCGACTAGCGGCGTCGTAGCGACTAGCGGCGTCGTAGCGACTAGCGGCGTCGTAGCGACTAGCGGCGTCGTAGCGACTCACGTATCACGAAATGTAGACCTTGCTACATTTAGCTCTCTATATCCATCCAGTTCACTTGCTGAGTTGGCATGACGTAAGTTCTTATCATGCTTAAATTTCATTCGGAAAAAAATGGACAGCACAAAACACAGCCACGACGATTTGAACTTACGCCGGCAGCTGCGCCGTTACAACGAGATGAATTGTTTGAAAATCTGTCCAATGCACGTGAACCCGCTGACCTAACAGCCTCGAGTGGGTGCTCGTGTGGTTTTATATGTGTGGTTTTGCGTGTGTGGTTTTGCGTGTGTGTGTTTGTGTGTGTGTGTTTGTGTGTGTGTGTTTGTGTGTGTGTGTGTGTGTGTGTGTGCTGAAAAAAATATAGAATAAATCAGAAGTTGTTCAAGCCTGCTTAAATACAACAAAGACGTTCCGAACAGAGAAGGAGGAAGGCATGATTTGGTGTGGACTTGAGGGAATACGAAATCTAAGCACAAGGTGTATAGAAACAGTCCCTATTTTATTTCAACAAAAAGAAGGCCTACCTAACTTTTAGCTTGGAACCTCACATATTTACCCCGAGAGCGCTGATTCCCATAGATAGAGTGAAGAACATACTCCACATAGATACGTGTGTAGAACATTCTCCCCATAGGTAGACATGAAGAATATAACCAGGACCCTCTAGCCCAGCGGTTCTTAATCTGGGTTCAGCATGGTACAGTCAGTGCACAAATACAGTATATAGTTTTGAATATGTTTTGAATCCGAAAAAAAACACATTTTATGTTTTCACCAACCACGAAGGGTTGGATGAATGCATGTATGGAACGTGTGGGGTTCAGTGCCTCGGACAAGGTTAAGAACCACTGCGCTAACCACAACACAGCTGGGCACCCAAGCGGGCAGTGTGCGGCACACGGCGATTTAAAGAGCAAAATTCAGGCCAACTCGGAGCTGGAAACATGACAGGTTTGAAGGCGGTCTTCGCTCCTCAAATTAGATCAAGTGAAACCTGTAAGAAAAGGCAGACCTCGCGTGGCTTTCTCGAGTCCGCACTAGGTGAACTGCAACAGGTGCTCATTAGACAAGTTAGGTTGTTACTGTCGTGGTCACACATGTCGTTTTTAGTGGAAAGAAATGAGCTCTTTGCACGGAATAGGACCTAAAAATAAGAACACTTCAGAGAATAGGACCTGAAAATAAGGACACTTGAGAGATTGAAATTTTTAGTAGTCCACGACGCGTCGCATGCGCCTTGCAACACCGCGTCGTGCCCAATGTTGCTCTGGCCCAGCCCAACTTTTACCCATGATCTTTTCATGATTTGTACCCCCTTACCACTGTGTCTGTACCGAGCTGCTAAAATCATAGATGTCCCTGCGAAAAAGTTAGACTGGATGAGTGCAGCTCACGCCGTGCATCACCTCGCATGATGCCACGCGAGCATAGCTCAGCCAAGGTGCCTCATATCTGTTTGTAAACAGGACGTCCACGAAGAATTACAGATTTTGAATAGTAAGAATCCCATGTATGTGTGATACCGTAAAACGGTTTGAAACCCCACAGTATGAATAATAATTTGATTCGTTTGTATTTCTTTGGGTTTATTCCTTCAATATACAGCTTGATAAACATAAAAAACATTGTATTGCAAATACTTAAATTGAGTTAGTCCATTTTTCGTACACGCTTCGCACGGAAGTAAGCAAGCCGTGTAACTACAGAGCATGTCTCACAAACACTCATGCTAAACGGTAATGCGTCACTGACACAAACACTGATGCTAAACGGTAATGCGTCACTGACACAAACACTGATGCTAAACGGTAATGCGTCACTGACACAAACACTGATGCTAAACGGTAACGCGTCACTGACACAAACACTGATGCTAAACGGTAACGCGTCACTGACACAAACACTGATGCTAAACGGTAACGCGTCACTGACACAAACACTGATGCATAACGCTAATCACGGTATCACTGATACACTCACAACTGTAATATTGTAACAGCACAAAACTAATTCAACACGGGAACTGCGGCAGGTTAACTAAACTGAAGCTCAATCTTCAAATCAAATCAGAGAAGTAACTTTGGAGATCAGTTGTGAAAATAACCAACATGAAATGGGTCGTGCCTTCATTTAGTTTTCATTAAGTGTTGATGAAAGTTTAGTTTGTGAATACTGGTCGGCGAAGAAAATTTTTCCCAGTGACTCAGTCACGTCGCAGTCAAAACTCGCTCATATAATATCAGAGGAGCTCTTTAGTAACTCTTGCTGTACACTGGAGATGGTGCGGAAACGAAAGTATCATGGAAGTTTTAGAAAATACGAAACGCGAATTGGAATGTTCCAGAGGAGAAGAAAAGCTCGTTTTATGCGCTAAAAGTAAGAACTGACTTGGTTCAAAAAAAATTCCAGTCTCAGAAAAAGCTTGCTAACTAAATAAGCTGACGTAGATTCCCTCAAACACTGAAACAGTAAAGGAAATTCACCACAAAGTTGCTAGAATTATGAGCCATAAAGCAAGTAAATTTAAATGAAATTATTGTACAAATTTTATGAAGTATTAAAGCTTAGAAGGCGGCGCCGGACGAAGCCCTGGGTTTTGCATGTATAGAATGGACCTCAATATAGGCCTAGACATTCCGCTTCGCCTTAGGCCTATGCACAGACTATGCTTTTCTATGTGGGTCACTATCTGCTCAGAAAGGGTTAGATGGGCGCGCTCACACGGTCTCGCTCCCACGCACACACCACTGCACGCACACGGCTACACGCACACACGCAGTCGACCGGGCCCATACACTCATTCAGTGATACACGCACACACACACATTCGAACTACACACACACCTTTGAATGCACAAATACATTTGCATGCACACATTTGACTACACACGCACACATTTGACAGCACACACGTTCACCAGCATACCCACGCATGTACATTTGACTGCACGTACATTCGACAGCACACACATGCACACATTTGACAGCACGCACATTCGACAGCACACACATGCACACATTTGACAGCACGCACATTCGACAACACACACACACACACACATACAAATGAGACGAGACCACCGCGATGACGGTGGTCACACACACAACACGGCACCTGCATCACAACAGATACTCCACTACGCACAGGTACACTCGAGGCCTAGTGAAACACGTGCCTCAACACCGCCCTAATTTTGTGCTGTCTACCAATTCTAGACAAGACATGCAACTTCTCGTACAATGTAAAGAAAACTGCCATAAATAATAATTAAAATTAAATCACACTTTGAATTACCATAAATTAAACTCCGAATAATATAAAATTATACTAAGAATTATATCAAATAATACTCCGAATCATTTTAAATAATACTCCGAATATTGAATTATACTCCAAATTATGTTAAATTATACTCTAAATTATTTTAAATAATACTCCGAATTATATTAAATAGTACTCGGAATTACATTGAATAACACTCCGAATAAAATAAATAATACTCCGAATTACACTGAATAACACTCCGAATAATATTTAATAATGCTCCGAATAATATTAAATAATACTCCGAATTATATTAAATAATACTCGGCATTACATTGAATAACACTCCGAATAAAATAAATAATACTCCGAATCCCATAACATTATACTGGGAATTATGTTAAACTCTACTCGGAGCGGTGGCGGAATTCTCGTAAAATTGTGACGGAAACAAACGCGGGCAAAACTCATTGTCCAACAGGCAGGCGCTCTGACGCTCAACACGGCAGAGCTTGGACAAATGATCTCACTCACATCAGCGTCCCTAACGGTGATGATCATTATTGAAATCATATTCCTTCTTATTTAATTATAATAAGTCCATTTCAGCAGCCCTTTCCACAACAATTTATTTCAAAGAGAGGAAAGATGAAGGCACCATTTAGTATGGAGTTAAGGTGACGATCATATTCCTTGTTTAAGCAGCGCAGTCATGTAGATGTCAGTAAAAAGGGTCATGGTCGGCACGCAGCACCTGTACCGGAGTGAAACAATGCACACACGCAGCCATGTCTTCATGCACACACGCAGCCATGTCTTCATGCACACACGCAGCCATGTCTTCATGCACACACGCAGCCATGTCTTCATGCACACACGCAGCCATGTCTTCATGTACACACGCAGCCATGTCTTTGTGCACACACGCAGCCATG
>JACJUY010014359.1:5254-17752 GCA_014220935.1 Platorchestia sp. MABIK | reverse complement strand
TGCTTAGGGTTGCCTTTTGGCTGCTTAGGGTTGCCTTTTGGCTGCTTAGGGTTGCCTTTTGGCTGCTTAAGGTTGCCCTTAGGCTGCTTAGGGTTGCTCTTAGGCTGCTTAGGGTTGCCGTTGAACTACTTGATGTTTTTGGACTACCTTAGATTGCCTTTGGAATGGTTAGCAATACTCTTGCCTTTATGTCAACTTGGAAGGCAGACCGTGAACTCCTATTCTGTTACAGTTTTCACGCGCGCCACCATTCCACCATAATTTCACTATCCCTTTCTTAATTTGTTGCTCTCAGTCATTATCCTAGTATTTGATCTCCATGCAACGTCTGTGTTTCTCAAAATGAAGTAAATACTAGTGCATGTGTTGCAGAAAATTTCGTAAGTACTAACTAGTCTAAATGAACCACTAATGGCTATTTTTTATTCGCCCGAATTTTTGTTTTCTAACTCCTCCAGTTTTTCAGATAAGTGGGACGTAGATACATATCTATTTTTTGGGTGGTGGTGCATTTTCTCTTATGTGCCTTAGAAAACAACGTCCTTGTTAACCGTTTGAATCTTTGATCAAATATTTTTACATACTGTGTGTGTGTGCCGCTAATATAGTAAGTCTTGAAAAGTTGTGTAGCTGAGTTTGAACATTAAATGAAAAACTATTAACTGTAAGGCATTATTGGACGGCCAGTAATTCACTGAATAATTAATGTAGAATATTGACGTTTCTACGAATGTGGTTTGTTTCAGATGTGTGAGTCTTCATAAAAGGTAAGGTTAGCTTTCAAGTACGAGTGTACGTATTAAAGCAGTTCATGTTTCAATGTACGATTAAGTTCAAGTTTATAACAAATGAGCTCTATTCAAGTTTACGTATATTGTAGAGTTTGTGTGACTGTGAGATGCAGTTCAAGTTGAAAATTTGCGAAGTTGAAAATTTGCGAAGTTGAAAATTTGCGAAGTTGAAAACTAGCGAAGTTGAAACGCAGAGCTGAAAATCTGCATTTCGTGTCCTGTTTCAAGTTACCGTATGTAGGATACGGTTTGAGTTGAAAAATGTGTTTTTCTATACTCGAGTGCGAGGTGAAGTTCAAGTTGAGAAATAGAAGACAACTACCGTATACATGATACAGTTTCACCGGTAGCATTATAGTTTTTGGTTCACATAGACTAAAATTAGAGTATATTATAACCCTGTTTTTGTATATTTTGTACAAAATATGTTTTATAACTCTTGATCCTATTTTAAATTTCAACCCTACAGCTCGATAGCCCTCTATGTGTGAAACAAATTTTGACTTTGATGTTTCAGTATGACGTTCATTTTGAATTTTAGTTGAAAGTTAGTTTTGATAATGAGACGGATGATCCGTGACGTTCTGAAAGGAAAGTATACAAATTCTAAAATTCTTTTTCAATCTTTCATAGCATACTTCTTATATCCTTTTGTTAAATTTACCGATAGTTCCGTGGCGAACTTTTTCCTTGTCAGTACAACCGTAGGTAGTTTTTAAACTCGAAACATTTTAGAAGTGTAGACTTTAACTAGATGTGCTCGAAATAAAGTTCATCGATACGCCTTGAAAACTGCCTTCATATTTTTAACGAAAATTTCGCTAGTTAAGTAAAGATTGTTAAAACGCTTTATGCTCGGACATTAGTAAATGTAATGTTTGTTTTTAGTGATATAGTTGGTGTGACATATACATAGGGACCAGAAACTATTTGATCTCATTGTCATGCCCATTTGCAATGAAGGTACACTTCTATTATACTCTGTACGTAAGATAAATATTGTTTGTTCAGATAGTTTTTGAAATGGTGGTTGGCCAATTGGAGGGCAAATATGCAGAGTGGCCTAACCCACAAATCAGAGGTCAAAACTGGAGAGTGGATTAAGTGATAATTTCACCTCATAGCGGCGTAGATGTTTTCAGGCAGAGTGGCCTAGTTCCTAGTTAGTAACTTCCAGGCAGAGTGGCCTAGTTCCTAGTTAGTAACTTGGCTAGGAAAAGCCAGTTTGGCAACCCTGCGATGAACACCACGCCTCTAACTTGAGTGTCCTAAAATTCTGTTTTGTGGGTTAGGACACTCTGGATATTTGCCCTCCAATTTTTTCTTGTGGTTCCGCAAGTCTAATTTGATTTTCTTGACAGTTTTGCATATATTTTTTGCATGCTTTTTAAGGTGTCATGACCGTCGTGTATGGAAAGACTGAAACGACTCAAAATTTTCTCAATGGTTGTGTTAATTTATAGAAATGTCTTTACAAATAATGCATATCATGTGACATATCGAAGTGATTCAGGTAGACACTATTTCTATCGAATCCAAATTAGACTAGATTTACTGCATTACAATCATCTTTTCTGTAGGAAAACCATTTTTTATTTTCATTTTCAACATCAGGTACGGACGTGTGATGCAATACCTACCGTTTACACGTGCTATGATTTATTATTTTTTTGCGTTCATTGCATTTTTTTTTTTGCTTGCAATGCACTAAAATTTCTGTTCATAATGGTACTGTTACTTATAATTTGCATTGGCAAGCAAAGTGCTATTTATTTTCAGCTCCCTGTTGCGTAGTCCAGAAATTTATTTTTTGTTGCGTACATGTTCATTTCTTATTGTCTCGGCTCTATTAAACCTTTTTCCTCCCACGCCCCCTTTAGAATTGTCAAGGGAAATTGTGTGCAGATGGACTGGTAAATAAGAACTCACAACAACGAATATTTTTCTAGTAAATCACACGTTAAAAGACGGAGAAAATTACTTATCATCTTTCGATGTTCGTACATCGAAACGTTGTTTTTTATAAATAGACAGTGATATCAAATTTTGTAGCGAGTGTTTTAGTAAAGATGGTAAGTAATTTTATTCGTCTGTTAACGTGTGATGAACTAGAAAAATATCGTAAGGTCGAAAAGTTGGAAAACAAAGAATATTGTAAATAGGCCCTCAAACTTGTTCAAATGTGAAAGTTCACTCTTTTGTCGAAAACACTACTGGGAAAAAAATCAGGCATTTCATTGCCTAGATTTTTATTGGTTTAATGTTATTGTAATTCTTCATCTTCTTTGCCCAGATACTCAAATCTTGTAGCCTAGATACGTGAAAAGAAAATGTTTTTATTTTGTCGCGTCTGTCTCTTCGCAATGAAAATATTGCTTAAGGTATTTTGAATGCTGGTTCTTGTTTTTATATTAGTGCATCAGGTTGAGCCCTGTGATATTCTTGACTGCGATGGTTGAACTTGGTTGCCTAACCTCATGACGGAAGGTTTAGTTTGCTGTCTGCATGTATTTAGGTGTAGGGACTTTCACGTGTATTACGAACTAGGCGTATTATACTTAAACGATGTAAACTACTGTACTTTGTTTTAGATGATGCTGATGTATCGTACGAGAGACTTTCTGTATATGTTCTCGTAGGTTAGGTATTGAATTTTGTTTACACAAATTTTTGAAATACTTAACGTGACCATTTGATTATTTTATAAAAATGTCTAGTTGATAAAATAGGGTTGAAGGCTGAAACCCAAAGCAGCCGTCGATTGCACAGAATCCGCCCCACAAAAACCCGAACCGAGTATTCATTTTCCCGAATCAGTAATACCGTCATAAGAAGACCATAAGCATTTAATTTTTAGCAAAATTATCCTATGGAAAAGGTATTACTGATTATGATAATATTACTGAAACGGGTAAATGAACACTCAGTTCGGGTTTCTGTGGGACATAATGTATAGGACATTTATTTCCTGTACATGTCCATTTATTAGTACGATTTTGGTATGCATCTCTGTGTGAGTCGACTCAAACGTTTCTTTTAGCTGCATAATTTTGTTCATTCTGTAACTAATTTTAGAAGATATTTTTTGAACATAGGATGCTTCTTAGTTTTTGAAGCAGAATTCAAGTGTGGAAGAAAGGTACATATTTACGTATCACTTGCCTGTAACTTAGAGGTTTTAAATTTGCATTTGTAGGCAAGAGCATTACCTACATATTTTGTATTTCGTTGCTGCACAAGTTCGTACAAATTCTGACCATCTCTTTATCATTTATTTACCTATGGTGTATTTATTTGTTTATTTATGTATGAAGAAATTCGTAATGAATAAAAGATGCATGGTGGGGTGGACGAACCCCTGCTTACGCGAGTGAACGCTTGCGTTAGTGCTAGAATGAATGAGTGGGTGAGTGAATGTATGAATGAGTGGGTGAGTGAATGTATGAATGAGTGGGTGAGTGAATGTATGAATGAGTGGGTGAGTGAATGTATGAATGAGTGGGTGAGTGAATGTATGAATGAGTGGGTGAGTGAATGTATGAATGAATGTGTAAATGAGTGAATGAATGAATGTGTAAATGAGTGAATGAATGAATGTGTAAATGAGTGAATGAATGAATGTGTAAATGAATGAGTCAATGAATGTATGAATGAATGTGTAAATGAGTGAATGAATCATTGTGTAAATGAATGAGTGAATGAATGAGTGAATGAATGTATGAGTGAATGAATGAATGAGTGAATGAATGTATGAGTGAATGAATGTATGAGTGAATGAATGTATGAATGAGTGAGTGAATGAATGTATGAATGAGTGAGTGAATGAATGTATGAATGAGTGAATGAATGTATGTATGAATGAGTGAATGTATGTATGAATGAATGAGTGAATGAATGAATGTATGAATGAGTGAATGAATGAATGTATGAATGAGTGAATGAATGAATGTATGAATGAGTGAATGAATGAATGAATGAGTGAATGTATGAATGAATGAGTGAATGTATGAATGAATGAGTGAATGTATGAATGAATGAGTGAATGTATGAATGAATGAGTGAATGTATGAATGAATGAGTGAATGTATGAATGAATGAGTGAATGAATGAATGAGTGAATGAATGAGAATGAGTGAATGAATGAGAATGGGTGAATGTATGAGTGAATGAATGAGCGAGTGAATGAATGAGCGAGTGAATGAATGTATGAGCGAGTGAATGAATGTATGAGCGAGTGAATGAATGTATGAGCGAGTGAATGAATGTATGAGCGAGTGAATGAATGTATGAGCGAGTGAGTGAATGTACATAAGAGAATGGTTGAGAGCGAACACCATAAAATTAAACAAAATTGTGTATAATATTTATGCACATTGTATTGCAACGAACAATTGTGTAATATATACAACATCCGGAGACAATGCTAATGCATCATGGGCAGGTGAAATTGTACATATCTGTTAATAAACAATTTCATTTGACCGGTTTTATCAGTAATTTTCACACCATTTTATTGAGCAAAATGTACTTATTTATGCTAGACATCGCCTGATGTTCAAATAATACATGATAGAATGAATGTATCATCCCAAAGTTAATACAATCGAAATTATTTTGCCCCTTGCAATTCTGTCAATGAGATAAAAAACGCCAAATATTGATTAAATTTCAATTTTTGAATGGATTTGGTTTCTGTTAGATGCAAAACACCCTCTAAACCTTAAATTCCTGTTCTGGTGTGGCGTGGTGGAAGGAGGTGCTATTCACGTAGTAATTAAATTCCAATTCCATTGAAATCGATAAAAATAGCTCCCCTGAAAAAACTCGTAAAATGGACTTGGCAATTTTTTTATCTGATCGACAGAATTAGGCGAGACGCGAGAGCAGTACGTGCACGCAATGTTAAAACTGACTTTGGGATTTTTTCTTGAACAAATTAAGTCCGTTCTCTAGTCTTGTGACTTTAGTATGCCAATGACTTGAAAAACACCCTGCAACTACACATACTTGAACCAACACGAGAAGAATCAGAGAAGCCCTAAGGCACAGCAGGGGTTGCATTATTATTATCATTATTATTCAAGAAAGTTTTAGCCTCCCTTTACCACGACAAAGATGTTCAAAGAGAGGAAGGATCAAGGCACCATTTAGTACGGAGTTTAAGGGAGCGCAGAATCTACTCACAAGGTGCATAAAAACAGTAAGCTAAGAAAGAAGTTCATGAAACAAGATAAAAGATGAAGAAGAAAGTAGTAGGTGCTGAAAATCAGAAGAGTGAACCGAAAAAAGATGATTCGTAACAAGGCACAAAACCTATTCTATTTCAACAAAAAGAAGGCCTACCTAACCTTTAGCTCGGGCCCTCACATAGATACAATAGTTGTATCCCCCTGAGGGGTCGCTTCTGAAGGTTTGTAGAATACTATTTGAACATAAAACCTGGAATATTATTGATTTACACACGCAACTAAAAGTAGATAATACCAAATGCATAACTTACATTAGCTAGTAAAGTGTACCCTTTAGCCCGCCGAAAACACAGAAATTATAAAAGAATAATCACACTGTACAAAATGCCACACAATAGTGCACCTATCCAAACAATTACAACAAGCAATTATTGAAACGCAACAAAATTCGTTATAGATAACACGCGAAAGAAACAGGCTTTGAACAAACAAGATTTGTAAATTACCGTCAAAGTGACAAACTCCACTCCTCCGCATTACCTCTGAATGTTTAAAAACGATCGTGATGTGCAAAGATTAGATTAGATTTTAGGTTAGTTTAAGCCTCCCTAACCGCTACAAAAGAGAGCGTACCGAAGAGAGGAAGGCCCCATTTAGTATGGAGATACAGGAACTCGGAATCTATGCACAAGGTGCACCGAAATGGTAAGCTGAGAAAAAGTTCATGGAACAAGACATAAGCTAAAGAATTAAGTGTAGGCGTTGGAAAATAGGACAAAAATGGTCAGTATCAAAATAAAAAACCTTTTCTATTTCAACAACAAAAAAGGCCTACTTAACGTTTAACTTGGGACCTCACATACTCCTCTGGGAGCGCCAATTCCCATCGAAACAATTGTTTTATCCCCTTCCCTGATGGGTAAAAATGAATAAAATGTTAATGTAAGAATAGAATTAAAAAGGAACGTTGCAGAAATAGCAGTAAGCTTAATTTAAAAGCATAACCCAAAGAGACACTCCCATACCTTCATAATTTCAGCACATCTCTAATGTGCAAATACTTGATGCAAAACTAACACGTCTCGACGATGATAAAATTATAATAAAATTTAACGCTTTAAAGAATTGAAAGCAGAACTTAGGAATTTTTTTAAGCTGTCTCTACGATCCAACGGTAGACGGGAGCATTATTTTCATCGATTATAATTGTGGTGACTATACTTATGTCACCCCTAAACTCTTTGTCAAGCATTTCTAGTTCAGTTACCGCAAAAATTTCATCTAGTCATTTCAAGTGTTCAGTAACCTTAAGATGTACCAATGTCAATTTTATCAGATTAGATTAGATTATTAGTTAGTCTAAGCCTCCCTATCCGCTACAAAGGCGATCCAAAGAGAGGAAGGAGGAAGGCACCATTTAGGATGGAGTTTAGGGAACGCGGAATCTATGCAGAAAGGGCATCGAAACAGTAAGATGAGAAAGAAGTTTATGAAACAAGATCAAAGTTGAAGAAGAAAGAAGTAGGTGTTGAAAAAACAGGACAGCAGTGAACCGAAAAAAGATGGTCCGTAACAGAATAAAAACATATTTTATTTCAACAAAAAGGAAGCCTACCTAACCTTTAGCTCGGGCCCTCACATAGTCCCCCTGGGAGCGCCCATTCCCATAGATACAATATTTGTATCCCCCTGAGGGGGTCAATTTTATCCATAAAAAGTTAAGACTTCTCCGTCCTGGAACGTCGATACGCACGAAAGGAGAAGATAAAGTAAGGCCGCTGCCTCACTCGCCCTAATAGAACCCAACGCCGGAGGTAGCAACTACCAGGCCTTACACAATTATCAAAGACAAGGACTCTCCTGGACACCAACAAAAAATCCTCTAGTAATGATAAAGAGATTATATGACTGGAAATACACCTTCCCAATAAAATGAAATAATACACTTGCATGAGAAAAAACTTGTATCCTAGAACAGACAAGCACCAACATTGCTGCTATATGCTGTTAGTTAATCAGAGAATGTTAACCTATATCGATCCCCGTCCTTTCCGGAAATCACTCACATCGTTCTTATTTTCTGAATGCTTCGCTGAAAAGTTTACATTTATGATAATTTAAAAGAAATTACCGTAATTTTTTGTTCAAAACCCAGATGGATCATAATGGATTTTAAGAAAGTTTTAGCCTCCCTTTACCATGACAAAGAAGTTCAAAGAGAGGAAGAATAAAGGCACCATTTAGTATGGAGTTAGGGAAACGCGGAATCTATGCACAAGGGGCATAGAAACAATAAGATAAGAAAGAGGTTCATGAAACAAGATAAAAGTTGAAGAAAGTAGTAGGTGCTGAAGCACAGGACAGCAGTGATCCGAAAAAAAAAAAAACATTTCAACAAAAAGAAGGCCTACTTAACTCTCAGCTCGGGCCCTCACATTTTCCCCCTGGGAGTGCTAATTCTCATAGATACAATAGTTGTATCCCCTTACGACTTCCAAGTAGGACCTAGTTTATCTCCTAGAAAAAAGATAAAGGATCCTTCTTAGTGAGGCAACAGGACCGATCACAGGATTTCGAGTGCTAATTAAAATGACCGACAATTTAGAAATGCAGGAATTGATATTTAAAATACTGTTTGGAAAAAACTTCTCGGTTCTTGAATGACATTAATTGTCCAATACAAAACACTGGACACTGTTCGCAGGCTTAGGTATTGAAAGACACAATTCAAAAAACACAATTAGAAGATAAATAAATTATTGTTATACCGCATGCGCTGGTAAAGAAGCTTTATCTAATACTACCCTTGGTATGTTTATTCATTTGTTTGGTGTCCGTTTCTTTGATTTAAAGGACACTTAATGACCGTATCTGTGATAAGAGTTTCACCAGTGCACAAGTACAAAGAATATTTTAATCGCACGAACTATTAGGATGGATATATTTGTTTGTCATCCACATCTGGAGGATTTACATAAAAAATATCGAATCCCGTCATTTTTGACGGGCCGTGTAGTTAACAATCAGTTAAGGCGTTAGCGATGGTATTGAGTTCGTCTTCCCCAATTCCCTCAACACCGACAAGAGAGAGCAACGCACACCCTCCTCCCCTGACGACTGTGCGTCGTCTGCTCTTCTTCAGCTGGTTGACCGCTTTATTTAAGGCGTCCTGCCGCGCCAGCTGGCGTAGACAGGAGACAACCTCATGGCTGGCTGACGTCAGCCAGTGGCTGAGAGGCTGGCTGGAGAGTAGTTTGGAATGGAGATACATGTTCCTCGAATGCCGAGTGAAGTATTCTTTGTCGGGGATAGATGACGGCATTTCCGTCTCTTTGAGATTCTGACTAGAGCTCAAATTTATGGAAGACGTAGGATTGAGAGAGGGTAGTGTGGAGAGTAAATCTGGAACAGACATAGCATCAAGAAAAGATTTATCGGCACTCTTGGAGAATTCCGGTGCACTTCGAACGATTTCTTCCATTCGACGCTGGTAAAAGACGGTGGATTTTTGTGTGAATTTAGACACTATATCGGCGTGGACGAGAGAATAAGGGTTAAAATGTTCCAAAGAATGTTCGTCAGAAAGACTAGCTTTCAGGGCGCCCCGCGCGTCTTTTTGGCATTGAGATGACGACAATTCCGAATAAAACTCTAGGCATTGCTCGAAAATATTGCTCGCATTATGGCAGTCTTTACAGGAATGGCTCGGATCATCGCGCAACAAAGGTTCCATTTTCATGTCACTTGACTTAGTGATATCGAGAACACATGACTGGTCTTTAACATAACAAGGGCTGGACAAAATTTCCATATCAGAGAACGCTGTAGCAACACTAGACAGGGTCTCTAAAACAAGTACACTTGCTGATCTGTTAGCATTTTCAGAACCCTTGGAAGAAGATGACATTTTCTTTGCTCTTCTCAGTTTAGATTTCTTTTTCCGAGACTCCACCGGGGTTTTAGAAATCAGTTGCTCCTTTGGATTTGTGCATGGAACAGAAGAATCGTCTTCTGAATTTGCAGAGCTTCTTTCAGTTGGGGAGACTTGTTCATCAGAAGACGTTATCCGGAAATGCCTCAGTTTAGAGACGGATGAAACATTGAACTTGACAGATGTTGAAGCTCTTTTCATTTGCTTAGGAGACTGTTCTAGTTTCCTTTCCATCAGTTCCTCAGCTTCAGTTTCATCATTTTTCTCAATTTTCTCAGACCCAACACCGTCTTTCAACTCCTGTGCCTCCTCATCATTTCCTTCTTGTTTTTCTGCTGTATCTTCATAGTTAGCGTCACTACTGTCGCTCTTTGAAAGTGATTTCTTCTCCGGCTTGCTATCTTTCATGTCACAGTCGGAATCGCTGTCGATGTCAAGCCAACAATATTTCTGGTAGAGAGGAGTTTTCTTCAGCTGAGGATCGTTTAAACTCAAAGGATATTTTCTATTTTTAGCTTCTATGACTTGTTTAGGCAACGGAAGGAACACAGGCAGGAGCACATGTAGTGTGCTGAAATGCAACGTCTGGCACTCGGACGCGGCCAAATTCGAACACAAAGGCAACATTCGGCACTGAATCTCGACTAAATCAGAACCACCCAAAACGGTACACTTTTCTATAGCATCCTTGCCCTCAGGTAAAACACAATTAAAAGAGAAAATTGCACACTTTCTACACTCACTACAACTTGAAAGACGTTCATTGCTGCCATGCCTATTGCTGTAAACATGAAGATGCCGATTTTCAGACAAATGATCATTTACGGGTAGATTTTCCAACAAATTATTATTACTGGATGGATTTTCAGACAAATTATCGTTTACGATTGAATTTTCAGACAAATTACCCTCTACAGGTTGACTTAGACAGGGCACAGGAAGCGTCAGTTGCAGAGTACGAAGAGTGACGTTAGGGAACAGCTCAGAAAGAACTTCATAATGATGATCTTCAAGAAGGCAAGTTGATGTCGGGGCCAAAAGTGCAGAAGATGCACACTGTCTTGCTGGTAACAAATTACGGTGCATCTGAAAAATAAGATCCAAGATGTTGTAATGGGCGAAATACACAATTGCTTAAAATATTCTTATAGCATAGCTATACTACAATAGCAGACGGCATATGTGACTGAATGTATAAGTCTTTTATTCTATCTTGTTTACAGTAACTGTTGGTATGTCTGACTGATTTCTTAAATCATCTATGCTATCTATTGTACAATAACCAATTGTTAGTATATCTGACTGACCGCAAGAGGTTTTCTAGACGATTTTAATTCTAGTAAATGATAGGATATTTAAAAAATTTCCACTTACATAGTCTACAACATGGATGTTTTTATAAGAACCCCACACATCACACCAAAAGAATCACCGCTCTAAATATTCAGCATCTTCTCTCACCATACAAGCATCACAGCACCACTCACTGCTCACGCTCCACTGACTACACACTTTTCACCAATTACTCTACAACTCATCACACACACCCTACAATTCACCACACACACTACTCATCACACCTCTCATCACTCTACAATTCACTACTCCTCACACCGCTCACCACACACACTCCTCTACAATTCACCACTCATCACACACATCATCACTACAATTCACCCCTCACCACACATACACGACACATCTCATCACTCACCACACACAAGCGACTCATCACACCACTCACCACACAGCAGTGCAGAGCAGCGAAGGCAGCCCTCACATCACCACCAGCGGCAGCGGCGATGTGGTGCGCTGTGGCAGCTGGGACCCACACGCCACCACCTGCCAGGGCTGCCACCTGTAGGTGGGTGCCTGGAATGACAGGTGAGAGTCAACATTCTATTCGTTACTGCTAAGCTTCGTGAAAACTTCATTTTTATTCATTACTACTATACTATAGATTAGATTAGATTATTAGTTAGTTTAAGCCTTCCTATCCGCTACAAAGGCGATCCAAAGAGAGGAAGGAGGAAGGCACCATTTAGTATGGAGTTTAGGGAACGTGGAATCTACGCAGAAAGGGCATAGAAACAGTAAGATGAGAAAGAAGATTATGAAACAAGATCAAAGTTCAAGAAGAAAGTAGTAGATGTTGAAAAAACAGGACAGCAGTGAACCGAAAAAAGATGGTCCGTAACAGAACAAAAACCTATTTTATTTCAACAAAAAGGAAGCCTGCCTAACCCTTAGCTCGGGCCCTCACATAGTCCCCCTGGGAGCGCTAATTCCCATAGATACAACAGTTGTATCCCCCTGAGGGGACTACTATACTATATTAAAATTTTATTTCATTCAATATTAGTTTACCTAATTTAAATTTCATTCGTTATTGGTGTACCTAATTTAAACTTTATTCATTATTGGTTTACCTAATTTAAATTTTATTCATTGTCAGTTTACTTTATTAAAAATTTTATTTTATTCTTTACTACTACACCTCATTAACTGTGACTTGCACTATTTATCGGCCACAGGTACATAGGTTACATATAAATAAATAACATGTGTAATGTGTAGAGTATCCCAA
>JACJUY010014358.1:0-12837 GCA_014220935.1 Platorchestia sp. MABIK | reverse complement strand
ACACAATGATCGCAAACTGGCATTTTACAAGCAGTTTTCAACGTGAACGCGCACCTCACGGACTACAAAACTTTTGTAAAATGTAAAATTGAGGCTAATTTTAGTTTTAAAAATACAATGTGTCCTTTAAAGGAGATCACTCTACATCCCCTAGCGCTACTTTTTTTGTAGTCCTGCTGTTTTTTGGTCAAATTTGCCAAACTTTTTCGCTGTCGAGGATCCTAATTTGCTTCTGCAAAAAAATTCTTTTTTTAAACTAGCATTCTCAAGCACAATATGACACTAACTAACAATTACGATAATAGTAAAAACGATAATGGCGAGAGTAACGATGGTCATTTTTCTTCAATTTGATTTGCAACCTTACGTACATGAGGATGAGTGCCTCCACATGCACATGGTGAGATAGCGATGCCGCTATGGCGCAGGACTTCACAAAGAAAAAGATGAAAGACTTCGATAGACTTGAGATCCCGCGAGCGCGTCTCTCACGGTATCTTGATCTGCAAAACCGTTCACTTTAGTGAGAGAAAAATGTAATGCTTGATGATGAATGTAAGACTCAATGACAGTCATTGCTCGATGACTATTGAATGAGTCCAAGCAAGTCAGCCTCGGACGTCGATGCTTGGAAACCTCCCGTTGCACCAGCCATGTGTGTACGCGCATGATAAGGTCTCCGGTGCATCGTGTCATCAAAGGCCCTCTTTATTTCCACTGGTTAGTATTGATTCGCTCAAGAATTTACGCAGTAGGTAAATGAGGTTGATGTACATGCTGTTCTCTTCCAGGGAAAATTCAACTGATAATGTTTTTCAATGAGCAAAAAACGCGCGATACGCGCGATGGAAATATGTCACCAACGACTTTCTTTACTTCCACGGGTTAGTATTGGTTCGTTCAAAATGTGACGCAGCAGGTATATGAGGTTGATGTAAAGGCCGTTCTTTTCTAGGAAAAATTGAACTGATAAAGTGTTTTTCAATGAGCAAACCAAACATGCGTACAATGGATATATGGTTCATAGTTTCGAGTTTTTCTATGTTTACATTGTCAATTCTATTAGGAATCACGAACTCCTAGTGTTAGGCTTGAAACTATTTCGTTTTTAATATTTCGGTTTTACGTTTGAATTTCATGTATTGAAGTATAATTTGGAATTATTATGACAATTTGAAGCTAGTTGATAATCTCCGATGTACCTATATCAAGAGACTGTATATATCGCATTCCAGTTCATTAGCACTTTGACTGCGACGTGAGCCATAATTGGTCACTGAGGGAGTTTTCATTCGGCTGCGAACCGACTAGGAGTCACAAACTCAATTTTTAAAAATACGAGTACTTCATAAAACAAAATGTAAACACGATCCATTTAATGTTTGGTATTTCCAACATTGCTTACTGCAATTGAATTTAAATTTTAATTTAAAATTAAACTTCAGTTTTAACTGCCGCAGTCAAAGTGTTGAACGAAATGTGTCATTATCGTTTTCAGCAGGGTGATCCACCTTCTCACACCGCGTCCAAAAACAGCTGACAAGACACGTGGAGCACCTGAAGGCAAGCTGGACTAGTGTACGTACAAGCATCATCCCACACCAAGCGCCCATACCATCACTTCTTGGGACCATTTGTGACAAGTGTTAATCCTTTTCTTCATCTTCAGTTAAAATTTTTGAACTTGGTCGTTTTACGAATAAATTTGACCTCTTAAAGTTCAGCGTTTGACTACTTTGCAGAGAGCTGAGAGCTTTTCATGGATATATTTTACTTGAAAAACAAAGTCAAGAGTTCTGGCCAGAGAAAATACAACCATAGTCAGTAATCTGTTGGTGACAAGGACGTCAACGAGCGTGCGCGCAACACAGAGGGAGCCTCAGCTTAGCTGCTATTCGAATTATGACCATATTTGGTGTTGCTACGGATGCCAACATTTGCCAAATGTTTCAAAGCAAATAAGACGTTTACAAGGTGGTTGAGAGCTAACTTTTAGAATGACACAGACTTAGGACACAATGTGAGCGCGCAAAGCATCCTATAAATATTAACGAAGCTGTAAAACAGTGCGGTATGGCAATCCCACCGCTTGTTGTTATGCAGTTTTTCAATTCCTGAAAGAAATTTATTCTGAGCTAATGAGAATGATCCTAGTTGATGCAGGTCCAGTGATGATATACTTCGCGTACTCGCCGTCGATACCAGGAACTTTCCACTAAAATTTCAATGAAATGCAACAATCTCAAGACGCTGTTAAAACCCATGCACGTTGCGTTAACCAGACTCTAGAAAACTTCCCCTCACGAGACGGTCATGATTGTATAGCTTAAAATTAATCAGAATTGAGAATTGTGAAAAGCTCATGACTTCTTTTGTATTACTTTTTTCACAAAAACACGGACAACAACCCAAGCGACACGAAACAACACCAATGATGACCAGCGCTAGCAATAACAAAAACACAAGCGCAAACACGCACGCAAAGCATGCTCTATATATACACAGAGCGGCAACTCGAGCAATAATTACAGCATCACTTCTGGCGCAACACATCACTCCCACGCCGTGTGCTATGGTCTCACCCCGCGCACTTCACCCACACGAACGCGCTCACCCACAGCAAAATAAATTGCATGCATCTAAAGCAACATTTCTGTTTGATGGTTTCACCGATATGCATCGGCGGTGTCCCACGCGTCCGTCAGAGTACAGAAACTCGTGGCAGTAAAGAAGTGATATGCAGAAGTTCTACATACGAACTATACGGTAAACGAGCGAACTGCATGTGCACTCTGAGAAACGAATGTCATGTGCATACATTTTCGAACTTTCCAATAATAGTTTTGGCACGAAAGACGTTTTAGCATTTAAGGGCCTTTAATGAATTTTTCCATAATTTTTCCGTTCTGACATCATGCACCTGATCTAACTTGACTTAACCAAACCGAGTCTAATATAGCCTAAGTTGATAAGCACTGTTGCAACTAAAATTTGGCTGCAAGAGGATCCCATTCTCGCTATTCTCTTTAAAGAGGTTTTCTTAAACTAGCGCATAATTTCTTCTTTCGTTGGGTTTCCATCGGAAAGTCATAAGGAGTGTTGAAGCAGCTCGAAGGAGAACATACCGAAAATGATAACAAATCGAAGAAATGCATTTTGGACAATTATCAGCCTGAAAGGAGAAGGGCATCAAGAAAAAGCTCTGATGAACCGGCGGGCCACTTATGTCGCAGTGTACGAAGCAAAAGAACCTCAATAATAAAATTGAAGGATGTTGACAAAATCACCAAGGATCTTAACTGTCTATTGGTGCTTGCCAGTTCGGTATCCCAGTGATCAAGGATGAGCTCAACATTCACTCGGTGTTCAGGGAATGGCACGCTATGGAGACTGTAGCACGGGTGAGTTCCATCATACGTACTTGTTTGTTGCGAACGAAGTGGTATGTTGTCTAAAGTGACTACAAGAGCGTAGATTGGTCACTACAATTGATAAATTGTAGATTAGATTAGATTAGATTAGATTAGATTTTAGTCAAAGAATTGAAGCCAAGATATTTTCCCCTAGCCTAGTATTTTTTTTCTTTCCCATGTCTTGAACAGAATAAAAACTTGCTACCGGAAGAATGACAGTTTGGTCATATCTTTGACAGAAAATCTCAAATTAAGAAACATCTCCCCCATCACAAAATTCATTCATTTATTTTCTAAATAATTGCACAAGCCTGTTTGTCAATAGATCAATTTACAGAGGAGGAGGCGGCCTTTCCATAAAACCGCAGTTTCTCCTTTGCTGATGCAAGAGGATTTTTCTTTCTAAAAATTGAAAACTAAATTAGCTTCGTTTTCCAATTATTGTTTTTCAAACTTAGATGTGCAGGATAATGGCTTTGCTAGAGTCATTGGACACTAGTGGGGGTGATAGCTCCTTTGGTTTGCCTTATGCCTCATGATTAACTCCGATTCTGGTGCCTGGTACCTGTGCGTGATTACGATGTAACGACGTAGGACATTGGTACAAACATCACTAAAGCACTCGTCTCCTCCCGCTGCCACATTCTGTTCTGTTCTAGTCCCTATCGCCTTGGAATTGGGGAAACCAGTTAATTAAAGACAACTTTTCCAGAGCCATGGCGGCCTAGGCACGATGTTGCTAAAAGAACTCAATGCCATTGGGGCGAGTTATTTCGACGTGGCGATTAATGATGCTATATTTCTAATCGGTAAGAGTATTTTCGAAATAAATTCTTGGTTCCTGGTTTTCTCGGAGTTTTCTACTTGGCTTGCACACTCTCCAATCATCTATGTAGTTTTACCCTTTTTTCAATTTGTTCTCTGTGAGCGAAAGAACAAACTACTGGTCTTAATTTAATTTCGAACGATTAAACTCCAATCACTTTTATTCTAACCAGTTGAACTACCTCTGCTTCTACGGAAAACGCCATAGAATTGCCGTTTTTCTACATCGCAGTTGGTGTAACTTTAGTATGATGATAACAATGTAATGATGTATTTTCCCTCCTAAACTAACGGGGTAAGCGCTGTACGAGAAAGGAGCACATAACACATACAACGAGAGGTTTTTCAGTAATTTACAGCCGAGCTATTGGTATTAAGTATAGAACGCTGTCGTTTGAGGGCCTCAAAACCGAAGCATTTCTGGAATAATTGAGTCAAGCGCATGGAAATCCAGGGCCTGGCGTCGGATTATCCCCCAATATGAATTGTACAAGCGGTACAGCTCACAGCGTAAGTTCAAAAGGTGACTTGGCCACATTGGATGCTTAAACACGAAGTATAATCAAATTAACTAGGACGGACTTACGCTGCCATGCAGGTGTGCAACAACAACATCGGTGTAAAATGTTAGATAATCCAACCCCTAGACACCATCAACTGCACACTTGCTTTCTCAGCCACTGCGTTACGCTCAACACTACTTACACGTGTAACTTACATGGCGCTCACACTTCGCTGTGCGTGCAAAACCTCACTATGTGTGCCAGCACTCGTTCAGTTCATACATGCACGGTTCAGCCCCAGCTGATATGACCACCAAACCCTGCGACAGAAAGAACCAAAAATTCCCTAACCTCACTCGAAAACAGAGGCCACCTTAATTTTTAGCCTAACTGCCTTACCCTCAAAGGCGCGCTTTTAACTTTTCATCGAAGCTGCGGCAATAATTTTTTGGGCGCCTAGCTCTAGTTCGAAGTAATTTGTCCCGAGATTTAGACCCCGAGGACACGGAAGGCAGAGCAGGGCAGGAAGGGGCCGGGCGCGCGGAGGGCGTGCGGTGGGATGGGGACCAACAAGACTCTATTGATTGCAGGCCGCGGAGAGGGAGACCGGGACGTCCATGCTCAAAAAAGTGTTCATGGAGCTTGCGGTGAAGATTTCTTCTCAAGTTAAACAACTGCCTCATGATGGTCGCACATTTGCATAGAGACCCGCGTGAGCGTTGCAGCTTGTGCTGTAATATATAAACGCATGCCGCGTGGTGACTGGGAAGAAAAAGTGTCCCTGAAAGACGACACAATCTTGGAAAGTCAGGATCCTTGCGAGGTCATTCTCTCATTCGTTGTATAAGTTGTCAAAAACGCGCGAGATTGAGGTATGTGGTAACAATTTAGAATGACAGTGTGATGACATGATGTGAATATACGAAATAAAATCTTGGTTCAAGAAGCACAAAGTGCATTGTTAGCTAAATAAATGGACATTGTATCGTGTTGCATCAGTGGAAGGTCATTATTGCTCACAGCCTCTGTAATATCTACCGCTGTAACAGCGTTGCTAACAGCCTCTGTAATATCTACCGCCGTAACAGCGTTGCTAACAGCCTCTGTAATATCTACCGCCGTAACAGCGTTGCTAACAGCCTCTGTAATATCTACCGCCGTAACAGCGTTGCTAACAGCCTCTGTAATATCTACCGCCGTAACAGCGGAGTGAAGAAAGAATAACAGTAACAAGAATAGAAATGATCACCAGTCTACACAGCTGATGGACTCAAGTTCCAAAATAATGCACTGAAAACGTACAAATCTTGTAAAATTCACGCACATACCTCAGGGCCACCGAGTATGTACGGCAAAGTGACGGCAAAAACGAAAGTATAAAGCAACTAAACTACTCAAGTAAAGGCTTTACAAAACATGGAGTGCAGTAAATATGCTCTCACTCGGAATCATTTTTTATCAGCAACTAAACGTCAAAAGCGAGAGATAGCAGCCTCACCTTTTTTGTAGAGCACACCGATCTTGTGCGACGTGTAGCGTTTTTAACAGAGAGGGAAAAATGACAACTTATATATCGATAATAATAAATCATTTATAGTATTCGAATTATTGAATACATATAGGAAAATAAGAAGAAACGACACAGACAGTTCAAGTCCAAAAGCGTGAGGCTCGAATCTATGAATAAATCATAATGGTAATGAGAAGAATTCATCATCCGTTGTAAGTATTAAGTAATAACCCACTGTATTAAAACAATTATCAAGGCTTTGCTCCGTGCAGTAATATCACAGTTCACAGAAAATAGCAGGTAGTTCACAGCATCGAGCGTAGAAAATAATATAATACAATGAGCCAAACTCAAGTATAGCCGAATAGAGTCGATAATTTGTCTTTAATGTGAGGTAATAAACTAGTATAATCTGCAAGCTATTCTGCTTCGGAGGTTGCTATTTATGGAACATTTTTATCGTCACTGCCAATTTGTTGAGAGAGAAATTAAATTATAACTCGTCTCAGGAAGTAGGCCAGCAAGCATCCCTGAAAGCGTCAACTGCAGTGGAAGAGAGAGCTTTTGTCCACTGACGAGACAAATCTAGGTGATGCTTCAGAAATTACTACCCACGTTGCATTGGTACACGCTCGAAGTTGACCTTTAGTAGTTCATGACGGGCCACTTGAGAGCGACGTAAAGGATCAATGGCAGCTTAGCCACTCAGACGCCTGCAATTTTGCAAACAGTGCTTGTGGATGCAACATATTACATCTTATGTAGTTTAAAAGCTGAGATTGTCCTTACACAGATGAAGTTCGTGTTTATCTTGATCAAGAGCTAAGCAGCACAAGAACAGTACGAATTTAATACACATAATGAGCAATACTGCATTTCCTTACCACAAATTCAAAGAACCTTACTGTGTTTCCATAAAATACTTCACTAGATATTCATTCCGCCTGGTATGAGGTCAACGTCACCTTAAAATTTGAGTAAATGGCGACAGTGTCTCTCAGCAATAAAAGAAGTTCAAAATAAAGATTTCATGCATCTGATCAATTTAACGTGAACAATATCAACTTGAAACCTAGAACTAACATAAAAGGTAAACTTAACCATTCCTTTAAGTAGATCCAAATATTTAAACAATTCAAACAATTTATTTACCACAAGCGATGCAGAAGTTGACTGTTTCTTAAGTCTAGCACTATGATCAAATATGAGTACAGCTACCTGTGTGCCCGAATATGAATAAAAAGAGCAATTTTGAGACCAACCCATCCTGGTACAATAGCTCAAATGTGAATTTGACAAGCAGCATTAGGATGCAGAACCATAAGCTAACGCACGAGTCCGACTTAACAGAAACAGAAACTTAAACAAAAAACGTTCCCTCGTCACATGAGGCCCAAATAATTTGCAGGTACTAGACGGGCGAAGAGTTTGATGTTGCCGAGTTGGCAGGAAATCCGCTAACTCTGACTAGCGGGATGCTCGACTTTTTTCGGTCTCTGGAAATGGTTGAAAGAATGCCAGATGAAGCCTCAATGAAGCAGTTATCACTGTGGAACGGGCCATGTCAGACGCAACGTGGTCCTCCCGGATAGTGCAAATTACAGAAAGAAATTGCTCAATTACCCCGCTGGAAGATTAGAATGGGAAATTTTCTTGTTCGTATGCATTAGAACAAAGAAAATCGCAAAGCGTTTCATAGAACGACTGCAAAGAAATAACAAAGGATAGTTTGGTTACGCTCTAACAAAAAGATAAAACGGTTCATAAAAATTTTGTTTTCATGATTAAATTCAGTTTGAAATCAGAGAGTTCAAAAGCGTTGTTGAAAAGAGGCCTAACGTTTATGACCGAATAAAAATGCAACTTCTCTGCTTTATGCTTCAAAACCCTCAAAACTTTGCACACATTTATCTGTCATACAACAAGAGGCTTTTGTGAAGATTATTTTTTATTCCCATCCGAAGAAACTCCAAACTTCATCGCAACGAGGTCACTCGCAAATACTGCGCAAATCCATGCACTGTGTGTGTACGTATGTTCCTTGCACAGCAGCTAGACAGCATTCCAGAAACATTGATCGATTGAACTACAACTTAGAATATTCAAAGTTTATTGACGAGTGCACACTTCTGACCGCACGCTCGATTTGCGTATTGGAAAGATGACGGCTTCCAGAAGTCAACAACCTCTCACGAGACGAAGCCGCAATTTATAGTTCGTTGAGTTGTTCGCAGCCATAGACGGGCGCACTAGGAGTCTGCTTCTTTGCCCATATATGGAAGGCGGGCCTGGGCACGGGTCGGTACAGTTCAGAGGTGTCCTGCCATATAAGGGTAAGATGAACCCAGCACTTAAGGGCTCGTGCACACGCCCTTATCTTGCTGCTCTTCTCGCACCGTCCGGTCTTCACATAACCAACATGGAAAGGGAAATTTGCACGATTTAAATTATTTCCATACGTGTTTTGACACACATGCAATGTCGATATGAAAAGTTTTGCAATCTTGTTAATGATCACTTAATTCAAAATTATGCCTATTTTGGAACTGGTGCACTTGCGCCACCGGCGGCCACGGAGACAATTTTCATAATGCTGTTGACAGACCAGTAGTCACAAACGCAATTTTAATAAATACTTAATTAACGCTAAATAAAGGCGCGATCCAGTTAATGTTTGCTATTTTGAAAATTCCTTACTAGAATTGGATTTTAAATTTGAGTTGAATATTGAACTTCAGTTTAAACAATTGCAGTCAAAGTGGGAATATTCTGCTTTTGTCAGAGCCGCCTGCAAATGTAGATGGCTCTAACCACTCACTCATCCCCAGCTGAGCGTCTGGAAATTGTAACGCCTGAGGCTACGAAGTTGCGCAGGTTTTTTCTCTCAAACTGCCAGTTTAAAGCCGCGTATTTTGTGTCCATTTGAGGTGTGGGAGCGGCCTCGCGCGATGTTCTCTGAAGTCCAGCAACTGTGTCTACCGTGTCAATAAAGACTTGTTTGCCCGCTTTTTCACTGGGTTTCTCTATTGATGAAATATTCTCAGTGTAGTTTTTACTAACTGAATTCTAGGAAGAGTCAAACTGCCGTTTTCATCCCGAAAAGGAAATCGCTTTTTCTTCTTTCTGTGTAATCTTTCAAGCCTGACTATTAATTTTTTCAGCAAATTACCCGCAGAAAATGATTAGTGCTTAAGAGTTTTATCACTTAGAGATCACTGAACTCGTAAAACATTTGTTTGCATCTCTACGAATTATTTACCTCTCGCTACCTCATTTTAATTGAATGATGACGCCTTAACTCTAATGAAAATAAAATTTGTTCCACTGTCTCCCCTGTTACTCTACCTCTTCTTAGGTCTCTTTCTTGGCATTTTTCTGTTAAAGAATTGACTATATTTTTTCCCGCCAACTCCGCCAAAAAAAACAGCTCAACTCTTGAAGAACGGAAAATATTTTGGAAAACCTCTCGCGAAACTTTGTGCTCTTCAAAGTCTTCCCTTGTACTTTCCAGTTTGCAATCTTCTTCCGAACTAACAAACTTGAAATGCTGTTTAAGAATAGTGACTTGGCTGTCCATACATACAGTGTCATAAGATGTAGTTTTCTATTGATGTGTGACACAATAAATGGTACAATTCACCAATAAAAATGTAAAATACCCCGGCCCAGAAACGTTCATGGTTTAATTTTCAAGTACGTAAAGTTTCTTGTTACGTTACTCCATAAGAATCATCCTTACTCTACAATGCAGTGCGTCCAATACGCGAGCAGCCGAAAAACTTTAAGCAAAGCATCTAACTTTAGAACTTTTGCTATGCAACTTTTACCTGTATGTTCCTTTTCAGAATGACGGCGCCTCTACATGGAACATACGTTTGTCAGCACGCGATGTCTGACGTGACACTGAATTCGAATGCGTTCAAGCGCATTTGCTTGCTTGGGTGTTCCAATTTGGTTTTGGAACCATCTTATTAGCAGTGGAACCATCTTATTAGCATTGTAACCATCTTATAAGCATTGTAACCATCTTATTAGCATTGTAACCATCTTATTAGCATTGGAACCATCTAATTAGCATTGGAACATCTTATTAGCATTGGAACCATTTTATTAGCATTGGAACCATCTTATTAGCATTGGAACCATCTTATTAGCATTGGAACCATCTTATTAGCATTGTAACCATCTTATTAGCATTGTAACCATCTTATTAGCTTTGGAACCATCTTATTAGCATTGGAACCAACTTATTAGCATTGGAACCATCTTATTAGCATTGGAATCATCTTATTAGCATTGGAACCATCTTATCAGCAGTGGAACCATCTTATTAGCATTGTAACCATTTTATTAGCATTGTAACCATCTTATTAGCTTTGGAACCATCTTATTAGCATTGGAACCATCTTATCAGCATTGGAACCATCTTATTAGCATTGTAACTATCTTATTAGCATTGGAACCATCTTATTGGCATTTTAACCATCTTATTAGCATTGTAACCATCTTATTAGCATTGTAACCATCTTATTAGCATTGGAACCATCTTATTAGCATTGGAATCATCTTATTAGCATTGGAACCATCTTATTAGCATTGTAATCATCTTATTAGCATTGGTACTCTGTTCAGCATTGGAACCATCTTATTAGCATTGGAACCATCTTATAAGCATTGGAACCATCTTATTAGCATTGGAACCATCTTATTAGCATTGGAACCCTCTTATTAGCATTGGAACCATCTTATTAGCATTGAAACATCTTATCAGCATTGGAACCATCTTATTAGCATTGGAACTCTGCCCAACACTGGTATATTTGCTGCTTAACACTAGTGCCATCTCTCCCATTATAGCACTCGCTGTTTCGCACTAGTACCGTTTCGCACTGATACCTGCGGTTCAACAACAGAACTATCTGTTTATCGATGATGCTCGCTGGATAATGATAATGTAAGCATTTAGAATCAGTCCCCGCTGTTTGACATTGACACCTGCGATTTTACAATAGTGACATCTGCTAAAAGTGGTATACCTGTTGTTGAGCGCTGGTACTCGCTTGTTAACAATGGAATCCACTAATTAACAATACCATATTTTTAGCATTGGTGACTTGCGTTTAGCATCATACCATTTACTTAACGCTAGTACCTGGAGTTCGACATTTTGTACTGTTAACTCCGCTGACATCCACATTCGAACCGTGCAATATAGAGTCTCATCTCACGCTCAGATGAAGCACTCCACAAAACAATACCTGACTGAGCTGATGCTAATCTCGGAAAACAAACGTTTACAAAATATCTTTTGTGGTCATTGATTATGAGGAAATTTTCTAGACTGGACAACTTTAAAGTGCATTTCCCCCCCCACTGAAACAGCTATTTAACTTTTCCCGGTTATTTTGAACACCTTTCTGACGCATTCTCGCAATTTAACACAATTTTCTAAAGCTTTCCCATCATTTAAAATCCTAAATTCCTCACAATATTCTCCCTTCTCATTTATATCCCGACAATGTTCCCCGCAGCGCTCTTGCAATGCTGCCCACAGCTCCACCTCCCCTCAGCCAAAGCTCCCCTCGCACCTTCTCCCCTCGCGCCCCCTAGCAGAACCTCACTCAGCTCTCCTTTGATGTCCGCCCAAAGCAATGTCGAGAAAAGATTTTAACCCTCAGTACAAAAGTCCTCTGTATTTGCGAGCTGATTTTGTCAATAATACAAGCGAGCAGAAAGTTAAGCACGTATATCAAACGGTGGCAGAGCCGCCGTACAACAGGCCTGAGTAAACCAACGCCAGGAAGATTTTCTCAATACCACGTTGTAAACACGCAGCGCTGCAGCCTTCACGTCCCACAAGGCTCGGGCATAGTCATAATTTTGAGGTAATGCAGCTGGAGCTAACTGAGAGCGTGCCTGAGAAGGCGGTGCATTCGCTGGAAATACGAATTGTGTAGAAATAGCGGGCAGTGTCAAGTGATGCAGTCTGGTCGCATGGTGCACACTTCCAGTCATGTCGCATGATCTCGAATCTAGATTTCATCTCATGACCCGAAATTTTAATCGTACTACTCACTCGAATTTTAGATCTCGTCTCATGATCCATACTAAAAATTTTGTTTCAGTGAGCGGAATTTATTTACCGTCTTGACCGGAAATCCCAATTAAGTTTCACGAGAAAACTCAATGTTTCGCACGCAGTTATCCGTACAGTAATCCTGCTTAGTTTCAATGTTTTTCAAGCATTTGCATCTTCTACTGAACATTGGAGTTAGAGGGTCGACGGTCACTGCCCAACAGTGATGGCACGGTACAAGAACAACAGAGGTGGTTGTGGTGATACGATACTAGAACAACAGAGGTGGTTGTGGTAATACGATACTAGAACAACAGAGGTGGTTGTGGTAATACGATACTAGAACAACAGAGGTGGTTGTGGTGATACGATATGTATACAATTTAAGAACAACAGAGGTGATCCGGTACAAGAGCAACAGTGGTGGTACGGTACAAGAGCAACAGTGGTGGTACGGTACAAGAGCAACAGTGGTGGTACGGTACAAGAACAACAGTGGTGGTACGATAC